>JAKVQZ010000039.1:0-109213 GCA_030463055.1 Lizanozyma gosingica | reverse complement strand
AGAATTCTTTACTTTGAAGGGGATGTTTTTGAATAAATTGAATCAAAAGGATGAATGTTGGGTTCCATTTCTAGTTGGTTTTATTGGTACGCATATTTTTTACCGATTGTAATACATACTCTAGTCTACAAATGTGTCGTATTATAGTATGAATTTTGTTCTACCCACGATTTCCTAGGTGCTGTAAATTGCATACTTACTCTGAATTCTTTTTGAATATGCTTGCAGTATGTTATACGTATATGATTATCTTACACACAATAGGTTTAAATACAGATATTCTAGATACTTTACACATGTTGAAAGTGAAATTTCTGATTCCTGGGTTCATACACTTATCCTACTCTTTGTTTTTCTTGTCGTAGTCAGTATACACTTACTAGTATCTAATTTTGACAGAAGCATTTCGAGTACCTTTATTCAAATAAAGAAGGTATTATTACAGTTTTAGGCAATGCTAAGATTAATGCGTGAACTATTATTTTCAAGTGATAATTTCCAACCTACGCATATTTTTAACCTCATTTCGTTTGATTTTTATTTGTAGTAGTCATATGATTATAATTATTTTTTCTGATAAGATGAATGAGTATTCCATTTATCTAAAACAATTTATTAAGCCTTCTCTTGGTAAAATTCTCTTTACGTTTATTCCTACTTTTCTATATTTATACGATATATAAAAAATGTATTACATTGCGATCGTATTATGCGAGAATCTACTTCTGCTCTTCTGCTACAAAGTATGTATTTATTTTTGTTTTTGATTAAAGTTATATGTCTCTACATCTGCAACGTAATTGCATTTTAAAAAAAGAATTCATTATATATTCCCTTTGACCATATATATGTTCTTAACTGTCAGGAATACTGGTATGGTCAATACCCATAGTAACAGCCCACTCTACATTGTATGACTGCTTTTACTAATTTATTAATTAACTAATATACAGATATGACAGATTAAAACACTATGCCTTCGTTATCAACTATCCGGTACCTTGAACCTCAATTGCTGACCCTCCATGTATATTCTGTGTAAAGTGGATTCCAAATTACCTGTGCCCACCAATTCCAAATACTTCTTGTACAACATCAATGCTGTATGTGCATCTTCAATGGAATCGTGATTCCCGGTTTGAACATTCTCCTGAAGCAACACGTACGCTAGGAATTTTAATCCTAGACGTCTCTTATACTCGCTCAAATAAAAGAATTCGGCGGTATCTTTAATTTGCGAAGCTGGTACTTGTAAATTGATGGTGCGGAAATCATTGTACAACCCGTGCCCTACAAATACACAGCCCATGTTCAACAAAAGCCAGAGCTTACGGTACGCAGTCTGCAATGTGACTAGGTTCTTCGGAGACTTGGTCAAGTCCAAGTCGTTTTCCTCGATACCAGAGAAGCTAGTGAGATAATTGTAGATTTCCGTCTGGTGAACAACATAGTCATCAATAAATGGAACCCCTTGTTTGTCCACATTGTCCCCACGCAAAACAGATACTCTAGCCAATGAAGTCAATTTGGGTCTAATCAATTGTTTGCTTCCATCACGTTTAACTTCTAGCTTTTCTGGCTTGAGCATGACAAATTCCGCATCAATTGCAACTAGGGACCCCACCGCAGGAGCCTCACTTCGTGTCAACAATTCATATTCCTTCTTGTACGATTCTCGTATCGTTCCAGCAAAATGATCACGATACAAAATTCCATCATCAAATTTGCTCTTATGCGTTAAATATTCGAATTTGTTCGACGTCGTGTTCTCGATGTTATGATAAACAAGAATAGTAGGGCGTTTCCAATGATAAGTTAAATTGAAGACTTCTTCATCTGGGATAGGAAGTACCAAAAAATCATTGAAGAGGTACCACTTATCATCCACCTTGACAAACGAAACTAAATTCGATCCGCTACCATCGGATCTGTGAATCTCGCAAACATATCCCAACAATTCATATTTAATATTATCTTGATTGAATTGCGTGACCATGGGCTTCAAGTGAATCCGTTTATTGGTAGAGGAGTAGTTAACGTAGAACTCAGGAACAAGCCACTTCTTGAATCCGTGTATCAATTTCATCTCCTGGTTATCCATATCCAAATTTATGCACAAGAATGGAGGCAATTTGACCACTGAACTCCGGATGTCCAAATCATGCATCAAATTATGTGTCCGACAAGGTGTGGTACGATGTTGGTTCAATGTATATTCCAAATAAGTCAACAAATTGTGGTTCTTTCTCGATGCTAATGTGAAACCACCGGTTGTGGGCAGAGACACATAGCCACTATGAGGGATACCGTACTTAGGAATCATATTCCCTAATACATCCAGCATGGCACCTGGTGTCATATTCTGTGACGAGAATTTCTTGTTTTGAAAGCCGTTACTTGGAGGTGGAGTAATTAGATCGAGGAATAACTGTGTCCTATGAAGCTTGTCATGGACGTTACAATCACCATAACTCCTCACTTCTATTTCAAATTGGATTCCAAAAATGTCAAGTGGTAATTGTGCACCATTATGCTGAAGTTCGTAATCTTGTTCTAGCTGCAGTAATAAAAACTTGTTGAAGTTTATCATTAAACTGCGGAGTTGTCTGGACGGTAAATCTTTCCCTTCATTGGTGTTCATGAGACCTTGTTGAATGAATGTCTTGTTTTCCAGTAAAACTTGGGAGAAGTTGGTCATTTTCACGTTCTTACCTTGTGCCTTGTGCATCATATCAAGCAAGTAGCCCATTTCCAGAAGAACAGAGGATCCTTGAGGATTATTAGTGGTAATGAATTCTGTACCATTGGGAAGACACTCTGATAATAAACTACCCGTCACCAAGTTGTAGAATAAGGGTGAATACCGATATAACTGAAGCAATGGATTAATGTATGAATTATCCAAATGATTCTCCAAACCACTGAGTTTATTTTCTCCACTCAAATTGTAGTAATTAAAATCGAAATCCTCAACACCAAACTTTGAATACTTGATGTCCAATCTATTATAACAAGATGGCGCAGAAAGTGGCATGTATGAAGACTTTTGTGTTTCTTCTGGCTTATAATGGAAGATTTCTTCGTGCTCTTGCTCTCTCTTCTTTCTAGAGCTATTATTTGGTCCCCCCTTACCATCCAGAGAATCGCTTAGGAATTTAGGTGCAAATAGGCCGTCCTTCATGCCTACTTTTTGGTACTTGGAAGCCAAATATGGTGACCCATAAACAGCCTTGTCGTAGGGAATAAATGGTCCAGCATTTTGGGCAGGCAAATTATGGCTCAGATTTCTATTTTGAAATTCTTCCATTAACTCTTCATCGATAATTGTTGGAGGTTTTGCCATCTCCTTTGTGAATTTCAAGTCGGAAGCAAAATTTGAAAGTAACAAGTCTTTATAGTAAGGCATTCCCACTGCCAGCAATGGATCATCAGATTCTATTGATACATTATGAAAAGACTGTGGCATAACCATGTCTGGCTGCACAACAGGTGCAGGAAAGTTAACAAAATCTGTAGTTGGATTATTGCCCTGGGACCACAAATGAACTGTTGATTTTGAGTCATTGAAAGCGATAAACTCACCATTGCTACTGATTTGCAAATGAGCCAAATATGGGGGGCTATCAGCCGTAGAGCGACCCAAGTCAGCCTGATATAGGTGAATGTTCAGTTGGTCATACATGTCGACAAATTCTATTTCACCACTGCTTGAAGCGACCACTAAGATATTGGGTAATTTCGGGTGGAATTTAACCCAGTTGGCACCAAATGGGAATGGAATAGGCGCTAAGGACCGCATCATTCTGACATCAAATATATTAATCAAAGGATCGACTATGAAATCATTGGCAAAGCTTCCTCCTGCTGATAGAGGACTATTCATCCCGGTGGTATTGTAGCCCAAATGGCCCAACATTGAAGGAGAATTTGGTGATTTGGAAGAATAACTATTCGACATTTTCATTAGTGGATTAGAATATGGCATTCCATTGTTAAAGCTGGAACTGCCCGGGTCGTTACCACCGTAGTTATTATACTGATGTCGTCTTGGTCGGGTGGAATATCCGCATGCAGCTATATAGTTTCCCAGCACGTCTAAATCAGACAAGAAGCCATTGTGGCCGTTAAAGGTTTTGATGATCTGGTTGGCCTTGGGATCAAACAAGTCGATGTTTCCTTGGGTCTTCCCCAAGGTAAGGAACTTGGACAGATGATTGATGTGCGATAGCGAGCCTTGATAGTCAAAGTGTGATAGTATCAGCGGCCTGTTCAAGTCGATTTTCAAGAGCGAAAGCGATGACCCAATGACCACTTCACTGGTCGACATGTTGTTCAAAGACATGCACGACAATGTCTTGAACAACTGGGGCAGAAGCGTCAGCATCGACGAGTCAAAGTACGCAGAATTCAAACTCACCCGCGACATCCCCGTCCGGCTGTTGAAATTGAGGTTGTTATGCAGCAAAGACAATATTCCATCCTTATTATTGAGCAACTGGATCACCGGAGTGGGCGAGCTTTGCGTAGAGCAAAATCGCGTATATGGATAGAGGGAAAACGGGGACGGGTGCGATACAAAGGAGCTTGTATAGCCGCTGCAAGAACCTATCCACACCAAGTTCTGGTTAGCATCAAAGTACTGACTGGTGATGCTGTCATTGGAACCGTTGACCTGAGTCCGTAGAACCTGGAGAAGGTGTTAGTATTGCAATGATGATATAGGAGCGTGAAGCCGGTGTACCTGATGCGAGAAACACGCTACTTGCAGTGGTATTTATGGTATTTATGAGTACATACTTCTGTCCAACCCTCCATTATTTCGTAGTGTTAGCTTATGCAGAATGACGTTATACTGTGTGGAAATGAAGCCCCATGGGATTAGGTTAGTGTACGGGATGGTTTTGTAAATATGGGGAAAGTCTTTTGAGTGTCGGCATAAAGTACCCAAGAGCGAGTACGTGGTGAGGATTCTGAAGGAAAAGAGAAGGCTAATTCTCACTCGCTGAGGTAATTGCTTACTTAATCACTTAAGAGAAAAGTACGAAGTACTATTATGTCGGGGATGTCGTGGTGGTCACTTTCTGGAGTATGCCAAACGGTGGTATGTAGGTGATATCTGTATGCCTTATACTGCTAGTAGGTGCTATTGCGGTAGCATATGGTGTATGTATTAAGTGTGTATTGGTTTGGTTTGATTTGTGTGGAGAACATTTACTGAGATAAAGTGCTTTTTTGCTAGAAATACTGTAGAAAAATATAAATAGTATTGTTCTCTGAATACTAATACATTTCTGTCAGGTTCGGAATATCCTTAAATTGACGATAGCGTTATGCGAAATGTATTAGTAAACTTAGGGTGCTGATATACCTTAATATCTCTGAGGATAAAGGCATCCACCTACTATCAGAGGGCGTAAGTGGTCCCTTTTATACTCTGAGGACGAATATATAGACATTATAGAATAGAAAGAGTGGGCCTGCATAGTACGAGGCTAAAATGTAGTGGGTAGATTACCTAATGGTTAAATCGCTTGGTTCAGGTCTATGGTAGACCGAACAATTTCCCCGTGGAGATACAACTTTAGTGTGAATTGTCAAGGATAGCATTCAAGTGGATGAATAAGAAGGTATACAATGTAACTAGAATGTGATGACAGAATTATCAAGAATACTACTTCAATACAACTGCTTTAAGAGCACTGCATTATTGCACACAAACTTATCACGGATTTACACTTCAAGATATTGACCCTGAGATAATTAAACGGTGTAGTTGAAGCATCATTCAACCAGGATATTGCATCATTCAAGGAGGATATTTAAGCATCATTCAGGCATCATTCAACCAGGAAAGCTCAGCAAGACATACTGTTAGATATGTTTAATATAAATCCAACAGCCATGTTAGGGAGTATATTTTACTTATGGAAGGAAAGTACATATATCGTGAAGCATAGTTTCTCGTTTTGCTAACATTGATGCTATGTGCTCTCTCTTACAACACCTAACGTACCCTGGTCAGTCCCCATTACTGTAGTCATCGTGTAATGATTCCAACAGCCATGTCAAAGAATGCTCCTAGGGACAAGCAACAGAAACAGCGAAGTCTACAAACAACGATTTAAACAAGTCAATTAAGTTAAAGAATATTATTCAGTTATACAAAGAATGAAGATACAAAACGAATAATTAGCTCAACGAAGTTTAATCACACAAGGCTTCGAAACACAAGAGTGCCAAACAAGAGCCGCAGAAGGCCAGACAACATCCACCACCAGAAGACTTTTGGGGCTGTTGCTGGACGTACATGGGTTGGGGCTGTTGTTGGTAGTAGCCTTGAGGAGGAGGGCCTGGGGGGTACCCCTGTTGTTGTTGGTAACCGTAGGACTAAGGAGTTAGTATTGGTCGGCTAATTCAGGAGAAGGGGTAAGGTGTACAATTGATGAAGATATGATTAGGCATTGATGTATATTTATACCATGTTATCGTATGTTATTGTATGTTAGGCCATATTGTGTGCTCCACATCATGTCAACTATGGTATATCAAGCATAACATTATGGACTTCAGTACAACACACCATTGAGTCTTTCTCTCACCATCGTCTATTCAATTCCATTAGGAATAGCATGACTCATTCATTGTTGCCACATCCGTCGCCACATACAAGTTCACCTACTCCACCACACTATGTACTTACCATTTCTGCGCAATGAAGAAAAAACCAGATGTTAACAAATCATGTAGTTGTTGATCCTTCTCATACGTTGCATTTATTTATATAATTTTGGGTGGCTGGTTTTGTGTAATTGCATTGAAACGGCCACCATTGTCGTCCCTATAACACCAGACACAGCCCTTACACTGCCTGGTTTGATTTCCGAGTTGACGTGATGGTAGGGATAATGGAGTACTAAAGAGAAGAGGCATCAAGATTAGGTTTAAAGATAACTAAGCCAAAAAACTTGTTTTGCGAATGCTAATATTATACGAGGATTATCATGAGCGAACAGGTACACGAGGGTATATAAAATGTATCTAGAATACTCATGAATACTTTTCTATTGTTGGTTCGGTGCGAGACATTTCCTGTCCGAGCAAGACCGAGATCTAACACACAGGATTATGATGTAACGTTGTGTATGGAGGGGTGGAAGGAAGGTGTTAACAGAACATAGTGGTACTACCAAAAGCGAATCCGATTACGGCTCATCACGATTTATTGAACTTTCTAATGCTGTAGGAACACTACCATATAACGCTGTAGGGATGATATCATGTAATAGAATTGATTGGTACCTAAGGTAGTGATTAGTACTGTGAATAGCGTAGAGTGCCTTCTTTTGTAAAAAAGATAGTGATAACCTGACACCTTGTTTGTTGGAACATGTTTCAGGGTGAATGGTTAATTTGAACTCTGACCAATTTAAGTAAATGGGGCAATGTGTAGTGGTTTCGTGCGGTGGTGTAGAGGAAGCGCCAATTCGGTTCAATTTGAAAGGCGATATGCGTGTTACTATACTAATTTATCCTACTTGATACCTCTAGCACTCTGAATTTATTCTGGATGTAGGCGGATGTTAATTATACCTCCTTCCTGGTAATACCAGTGTTATTATAAAAGATGATCAAATTTGGGCGAGACTGAGGGTCGTGGTCAGATAATGTAAGTTTGCCAATCAGCAGAGGGATAGAATACTATCACAGTACTGATTGTACTAAGATAGCCTGTGGATCCTCAAGTAATCCTTCAAGCTGACCTTCGGTAACGGAGTTTGAGTTAAATAAAGTCATTTTTGAACGATATTTCTTCTTGCAATCTCCGTATTCACTCAAGTTCGAATGTACAAAAAATACTTTACTTACTATAACTCGTCACTGCGATATATAATCGAATTACCATAGTTTTGTATTTGCGATCCTGGTCCTTATTCTGAGCATCTGATTAATGTACGTTACATCATTTATCTCTGGATACTATACTCGGCAATTCGAAAGAAGAAGAGAACAAAATTTTGAGTAAACAAAATTTCTTCTTATTAAATTAAACCAACAATTCTCCTTCACTTCACCTAGACTCCGTATACTACCTCTAAACGTAACAGATCCTTTTTTCCTAATGTGATAGTTCTTGTTATTTACGCTCACAGCACTATTCTGACATATTCTGATCTTGCTCCCAATGGTTGCAAAGCTATGGAATAGACCCAGAGAAATACTTCCGAAGCTTCTTCCTCTCTCCCCATCATTTGCCACCCTTGACCTCACTATTCTTGGCAAAGGGGTTGTATTTTCACACATAATCCCTTATCTTTTCCTTAACTGACTTAGTTAATCTGAGTATTCACCTTACCTATGCACCAACTATTTCTGACCAGTCACTTACCATATGCGGCCTGTCGATTACCTGCACACCCATATGTATGATCCAATAAACAATTAGGCTTCTAGTTATAGTTGTGATGTGTATAAAAGGCATGATGATTTTGAATTCAATAAAGATTGGTGTATATTGAGAGCCAAAAAAAAACACTTAGAGAAAAACATACATGGAAAAGTACCTTTTCTTAAGCCTTCAAAAGCTTATGAAATAGCCTTGCATACAAAAATAGACGGATATATTTCATAGAATGATTTGTCATTGATGTTTGCTTCAGCTCTGTTTGTTAACTTATCCCGCTGCAATAGCGTTATATTGCGTATCATCAATAAATGCTTCAACATCAAAACTTTGAATTACGTCAGGCACAGGGGTGGACTGAGAATTTCGCTCACTCCGTAGTTGTTCTCGTTTTAGTTTGAGTCAGTTGATACGCCAAGTACTTATCAATAAGTTCAGCACGGAATGTCTCTAAAATTTTGTTTGCATCAGCGTCACTCAAGTTTTCCTTGATGGCGGTCTCGTATACCAGCTCGGCAGAATAATCCACTTCATTCGTAACTGTCAACGTTAACATGCCTGATACTACTGATCCGACTAATATATCGCGGCCCCCACCTAACAGAGATGACCACTGCCTATATTCTTGCAACTGTGACTCATTCAATAACTCGCGCAAATAACTCATACCAGATATTGGGTTAATAATCAGTGAAAATATATAGAGGTTGTGCTATTATCTAGTTAGATATAAAACCACTTATTGAATAAGACTCAGAATCTATCCCATGGAGTCTGGCCTTCTTTATATGTTTTAATAAATTCGTATGTGCAGGCTTGGAATATCCTGACTGGTCTTCCGTAAAAAAGCAGGTGAAGCATAAAGTAAGCTGAGTCAGATCACTGAATCTTTTTGTACGCATTAGCATGACATTATTTCGTAATTATCTGATCACTGAATCTTATTGCAGGAATTAATGTGTCATTATTTTGTAGTGTTATGATCACTGATTCGTATTGTACACTTTAAAATTTATTTCGTAATTATATGACGCAAGATTGCCAGTACATTGTTGTGGGACAAATTGTATTAAGTGTTTTCGTTATCTTTTGATTCATCGGCTATTTCAGATATCTTTTGTGTTTTATATTACCTGATAACCTCGGATATTCTTATATTTGGATTATGATACGTTCATACTTCTGCATTACATTATTGTTTATAGATAAGATTGGCTATACACAGGAGAGATATCAACTATAGCAGATAACCCATACAAGAGAGGTACATGTAGTACAAGTAGGACGATGAGAAAGAAGGAAAGTTAAAGAAGTAACGGAATTACTGTTTTCGAACAAATTAATACTATATTTATCACAGGTTCTCAGTAGTAATAAAAACTAAGTTAATTGTTTCCTACCTACAATTGCATATTACTATTAATTGAAAAGGCTATTCAGTTCAAGTAACTACAGGATCATTTAATTTTCCAACTCCTTTTTCAATTCGTTCTTCAAGATACCCAAAAAACCCTTTTAACTACCTTTATTAATGAACAATGGAATCATGACTCTGTATTTATGAAGTCCTTTGAAGTTTACAGGCGAAAAAAGTGGATTGATTTGCAAGACTAATTACTTTTGTTCAGAGTAAACCCAAATTAAATTAAAGTAGAAAAGAAGGAATACATCTCGCAACCATGTACTTCTACCATTACAATATTACGGGTTTTCTCACATTGTAAATTGTTACTCCGTACCCTGACCAACATTAGAAGCCTGCACTTCAACCAGGATAATGATTTTTATTGGATGCGTTCTGTTGCATCCGATGTAACTGAGTTTAACTATAATGCATATTGAGAAAGCTACCCAAAAAGAGTCAAGCGTCGTATATTTCACAATGTTACACAGGATCTGCAACTGAAACTTTTTGTACATCAAGATGTTATTATTTCGTAATTATATGACACACGGTTGAGTCTTTATTGTTGCATTTTTATTGTTCCATGTTCGTTGTCCTTGATTCTTTGATTTTATCCGATATTTTTTGTGCCTAATGTACATGATACCCTCGGTTGTAACTATATTTGGATTATGATATTTTCATACATAAACACCCAGTCCGAAAATGGAAATCCTTCAATGAGTATTTTCAATTTCCTTCTTTGATATCATAATTTTCGAATAGTAATTACGCTAATATAAAATGACTTGGCTATGCATGAAGTTTAAAACAGGTATATCGTTTACGCTTTGCACTTATTACGCTTTGCACTTGTTCATATTAAAATATCTTTACTTGATCTTGTCGAATGTACTCTTCTGATCAACAATTACGCATTTGCAAATTTGGTCATATGTCATTTTTGGGTCTTTATCAACTTTCTAACCGGTCCCTTTACCACGTGCAGGTGAACGTGATACCCTCGGATATTACTGTATTTGTCATGATATTTTCACACTCTATAAATCATCGCAGACCCTTATGCTTCAACCAAGTCAATTCAATACTAATCTCCACTAAATAAGCCGATGAACTTCCTCGACTTACCCACACATCTTCCAAATACTGGAACACTTCCCGCTCCGACTACGGAAGCAACGGAACCTATTTCTGTGGACAAAACTGAGTCTAAAGAAACAGAGAAGCCAGATCGAGATGAGGAACTGGACCTGGGACTGGAACTGCTGCACCAGAAACAAATGAATGTGGGCTCTGTGGTGTACATTCCCGGAACTACGATATCATTGCAAACAGATGAAGACATCGCCAAGTGGATCGAAGAAAGACGGAAGAAGTGGCCCACCAAAAGAAACATAGAAATGAAGGAACAAGATAAGCAGAAAGAGTTATGGAAGAAACAGCAGCAAAAGGAACAGCAGAAAGTACAAAAGGACAGAAACGATGATATTGCTGAAAAGTCACGACAGCAGAATCCAAATAAGCGAAGTCTCGAGTCTGAGGACAGTTTTGACGGTATAAACCCTAGAAAGAGACAGAAACAAGTGTGCAAATTCTTTGAGAAAAACAAGCGATGTAGATATGGTACCAAATGTCGGAATTTACATGAAATCAATAGCCAATCGTCTGGCCATGAAACCCCATCGAAACCCCAAGGAATCCAAGCATTTCCCCCAATGAAAATACCCCGTAACTGTGTGGTTAAAGCAGTCAACGGAGTCAAAGTATTAATCCCCCAACGGTATAAGGGAACCAATAACTCTGCATCTTTATTTGCCAACTTGGTGCAACAGGATAAGCACGAGTTTGAGAATAACATAGCATTGGACTTTATTCAATTTCTAGACTCCCAAAATCTCATCAACCACGAAGTCTTTAAGTCAGAATAGACTACGACTTTATTGCATTACATTATATTATATTCGAAAATTCTATCATTCTTTATACTTACTGCCTATTTACTATATCCTTTTAATATGCTCCAATTACAATTCATGGGGGTGGTCCTTGAGCTTCTTGGTGGCCTCAAGCATTATGGAACACTGCTTTGCAATGTCACCCAACTTGCCAATGACAATTTTGTTCCCCCTGCCAAAGCCATAAATCGAATATTGCAATCCCACACGCAGACAGAAGTCAATAACATACGGCTGAACACGACGGAAATTGTGACGGGGTAATCTAGGGAACAAATGGTGGATGGCCTGGAACTGCAAGCCTCCATGTAAGAAGTCCAACCATTCAGGACAATCGACATCCATCGTTGTACGGATCTGCCTTTGGGGGAAACTCTCACTAACACCTAAATCAGCAGTTGACATGGCAAAATGTGATAAAGTGATTTGAACATGGACCAACATGGTGGCAACATGACTGACAACAACATATTCCAAACGAGAACCCCAGGTGTCAATGCTCTTATACACCAATAACCAGAAGAACCAATAGAAAAAGAATGACAAGCCAGCAATCTCAAAGTACCGGAACCATGCTGCTTTACCCTTTCTAGGGCCCTCACCAGCCAACAAATATGTCCAACTCAACCGGTACAAGTTGAATCTTCCAAAACACAAGATAGGGTAGTACATATAATCTTGAATAGGGATTAATTTTTTGGCAAATGCATCAAACCACAAGAACTTGTTATAGTAGGTAGAGTAGATGTCGTTGAACAAACGAGTGCTAACAGCGAAAAAGGGCAAGTGCTGAATATCAGGATCATGGACAGGATCATTGGTGATAATATGGTGAACATTGTGATTACGTTTCCACCAACCCAAGCTGAGCCCCCCAAACCAATCAGCAATTAGAATTCCAAAAATATTATCAACCTGGTAATTATGACTGATGGAAATATGGCCTGCATCGTGAGCTATAAATGTCATCTGGTGCCAGGCCATACCCATGAATAATGCACTGAGGAATAAATGGTTAAGTTTCAAGAACGAAAATGCATACAAGAATAATGATGAAATCTTGGTCAATTCTCGGATATAATTCCAGTAGTCACATTGGTAGAAACCCCTTTCGATCACTTCAGCATGAAGAGCGTTGTATTCGTCTCGAAGTTTCTGTTGAGTGTCGTAGTCTAAAGGAGGAAATTCTTCCAAATCATGCCTTGTTAAATCGTTGTCATATTCTTCCACAATGAGCTTAGGATCAACAATAGTTCCCTCTCTCTTTTTAAACAGTTTGACATTGGCCATCTTGTTCTGGGGCACCACAGGATGGATTTCTACTCCCTCCGCAGGATAACCAATTCCCTTGCGACCATTATAAATAGCACCTTGGATCGGTGGTAGAAGGTTTTCCCAATAGTAGTCGATTTCGCCTATTTTCCACTTGTTAAACACAGCAATGGTTTCATCATCATGGTACGCCTTCATCTCATCCGTAGCATCGCGTCCAACCATATGGTACACTGCAGTCTTCCCACCGGGATGTCTATCGAGCCAATTGGTTAAGTTAAGCACCAATTTTTCATAGATGACTATACATTTCCCCTGGGCAATGTGGTCTATGATTTCTTCACGCGTCAATATACGATGAGTCCTAGTCATGACCGCCAATATAACAAGCCAAAAGAGAAAATAAAACCATAAATAAAACCATCAACCAAAATATTAAAAAACACGTTCTGTATAATCATTCACGTCAAAAATTATGAGAGAGCATTGGGAAATGCACACGACCATCCAAATAGGGTAATAAGTAAGATGTCGTATACGAGATGGTCAGTTTTAACTCTGGTACGATATTCGCTAATGAAGCAGACCTTCCACAAAGCCCAAAGCCTGTTCCTTGTTGATTTCCAGAACAGTACTTACTTTGTTAGCAAACATAACTCCGTAGAAGCGGTCGGCGACTTCGACCATCTCCGGCCGAAACGTAGTGCAGATAAACTGGGCTTGTGAAGACAACGAGTGGATCATGGCTGCAACAGCCAGTCTGTAAACATGGTCCAAGTTAGCGTCGATCTCGTCAAATAAATAGAACGGAGCGGGATCACATTTTTGGATGGCGAGAATTAATGCTATGGCACAGAGAGACTTCTGTCCTCCCGATAACTGTTCGATTCTTTGCTGTTCATCATGTTTGGAGTTGAAGGAAACACTAATTCCCACTCCGACATAGTCTTCTATGGTGCTTGAGCCATCGTCAATATTAGCAATCTGAGTCTGTGTAATTTGTTGTGTCAGGTCATTGGGTTCAGAACCTTGGCTTTCGTCGTTTACATTGTCTTCACCATTGTCGATGTTTGATTCTTGATTTGTGACTCCACCCTTGCGTAACATAAAGAGCTTCCCTGTACCCTGAGGGACCAAACGCTCAAAAATCTCATGGAAACTCTTGGACACCTGTTTGAAACTTTTTTTGATAGCAGAATCTTTTTGTCTCTTCAAACTTTGAATCAACTCATCAATAGACTCCTTGGACTTCTCCAACTCCTCTCTTCTATGCGCTAACTCATCTCTTCTTTTGGTAAAAGTATTGTACTGCTCAAGCGCTTTCTTGTTGATATGGGCATATTTTGCTAACTCGTCATTGGCATCATTCAATCTCTTCAACAACTTATCAGAATCAAATTTTTCATAAACCGCTTTTTGGAATGCTTCTTCAGGCAAAACACCCAAATCTCTAATCTTCTTCTGCACTTCGTCTCTGCGAGACCCAAGTATCGACTTCTTGGAAAGAAGCTTTTCGCTAGATTTCGAAAACGTTTCAATCTTACGTACCAAGCTGGCCTGTTGACGATTAGCCTTCTCCAATGTCTTTTCACTGGCTGCGATCTCCTTGGTAATTCTCTCAAACTCAGTACTGGTAGATGTATTATTAGAATCGGCAGTATCGAATTGGGTTTGTAAAATCTCATATTCAGATGTCATTTCTTCCAATTTACGCTGAATATCAACAAGTTCCCGTGGCTCTTGTGCACTCAATAACTTCACTTCTGAGATACGTGGTTTGATATCGTTGTTCAACTCTGTCTCATAAGTCGAGACCTGGCCTTCAATCTCACCCAACTTCAATACAACCTTGTTTAACTCTGATTCCTGTCTGGCAATCTCCCTGTTAATTTCATCCAACTCATTCACTTCACGTTCTGTTAAAGTATTACTGAAATCGGACTTAATCTCTTCCTCATGGAATAAGATACTTGAATCCAAATCCTTTGCAATCGAAGACAAACTAGATAATCTGACCTTCAATGATTGTAATTGTTGTATAATATTGTATTTTTGACCTTCAATCTGTGATAACTCATTTTTAAATGGTTCTTGCGAGTTTACTCCATTTTCTAAATCCATAATTTTCTGACGTAACTGGTTCTGGACGTTATTCAACTCGTGGTTAGTATCTTCAATCAGCTTCAAACAATCCGATAATTCAACCTCAACTTTCTCCAATTCTTTCTTCTTTCGCAGTTGTGATTTTATCGCATCCAATCTAGAATTCTTGTAATCTCTAAACCCACCGGACAAAACACCTTGGTTACTGGCTCTGTCACCATCCAATGTAATTGCATTCAATTTAAACGCACGAGCAAGAGCCGAACCATCTTGTAAGTCACCAACCACTATGGTTTTTCCAAACACTTGGATCATAGCTTTTGCGACCTTGCCATCAAACTTCAACTTTTTGATCAAGGGGATACATTGTTGCTCTTTGTTAGGATATTCATAGTCAGGTACCCTTAATCGATTTAGAGGAACAAATGTCGCTCTTCCAGCCTTCAACCTCACCATCTCTTCCATCAATAAGGAAGCAGTGGTGTCACTGTCAACCACAACATGAAATAAAGAATTACCAGCAACGACTTCTGCCGCAGTTTTGTATTTTTCACTTACAGTAAATAAATCCAGCAAAGGACCATAGACATTTTCCGTTAATCCCAATTTATCAGCTATGTTCTTTACTGCAGTAAGACCCTGGGCAAGTGAACGATCCATGGTTCTATTAATAGAATCCGTGGCGTTCATATAGTCATTGGAAAGGGAATCTTTAATAGATTTAAATCTAATTTCATCTCTCCAAAGCTGTTTCCTTTTGTCAGTCAATTCCAAGATCTGTTCCTTTAGCCCATTGACATCCAGACGTAAATTCTGAACGGAGCTGCTACTATCTGTACCTAAGAGCCTTTCTAACTCAGCCTGTCTTTCTTCTAATTGAGACAAATTATTATTGTGGGTTTCAAATTCTGTTTGCAAAGCAGTTATTTCCTCTTTCTTAGCAGAAAGCTCGGATTTTAATTTCTCAATATTCTCGGCCAACCAACTATTTCTGGCAGATTTATCTTTAAACTGGTTGAAACGAGACTGCTTGGTATAGAGGGCTCTTTGTATGCTTGTCGCAGAAGCCAATTTTTCTTTAAGTTTCTGCTCCTGATCTTGGAATTTCTCCAAGTCTGGCTTATACAAATTCAAGTTGGACTCACATTCCTTCATTCGAAGCTGTAAATCTTTGTAGAGCAACTGGCGGTCGTTGTTAGCCTTGGACAAGGATTCTACTGATTTTGTCAATTCGTCTACGGCCACCTTCTTCTCTGATAACCTGACAAGCAAATGAGTTTTATCGTTGTCACTTTGTTCCTTCTCAATGGAAGCAATATTTTGGGATACACGCAATTCATTAATGGTTTCCGTCAAAGTTTGGCACATTTTCTCTCTCTTTTCCAACTCCTCCAAATCGTGTTGAGATTTAGCTAAAAGGTCCAGGTATTCAATATCCAACTCCTCGATCGAGTTGGTCAAGTGGTCTACTTCTCGGTCCAAAAGGTTGAATTCGTAGATTTTTTTGGATTTTTCCAACTGCTGGTACTCCTTCAAGTCGTCAGACTCTATCTGCAAATCGCTTAGCCTTTCGTTGATGGCATTCAAGTTCTCGTCAATCCGCTGAACCTTGACGTCAGCATGGCCGATCTCCTTCATGGAGTCCTTTAACCGGGATTCAAAGACAGTGGCTCCGCTGACTTCCTTCAAGAGAGCTAACCGCTCCAGATCTTTCGAGTTTGTCAAAGCTGTGATTCGTCCCTGAGGCACAATATAGTATGGGTTCGCCTTGGAGAAGCCAGCCGACTCCAAGTGGCCCACTATTTCTGCATGTGACGCGGTTTTCCCGTTGAAGGTGTAGTCATCTCTGGTGAGGCCTATAGTTCTGGCGATCGAGACCTCGGATTTGTTCACTGGAAACCGGCCGTCCGAGTTGTCAAACACGATTTCAACCGACGCCGACATAGCCGTTCCCTCATGGATCAAACTCATGCGTTCTTCACGCGTCATATGGGTGTATGAGTCGGAGAGCACGAATCTTATGGCCGCGAAGAAGTTGGATTTACCGGACCCATTCCGGCCAACCACAACGTTGTGTTTCGGTGATATGTCTTCGATGACAGTGACGTTCTTGTACGTCTTGAAGCCGTGGACGACTATCTGTTTGATATGCATATTTGGATTTTTACTATACCATTGGATGGTGATGCTGGAATAGTTGGTTTTGATTAAAGAGAGTGATATAGCGCGTCTGGAATATGTTTTTCCGCGAAAGCAAAAGTGGAAAATGGAAAACGCGAATAGTGACGGTGAGAACTACAGTATGGGACTTAAATGGGATGTATAACAGAGGTGATATATAGGGAATATATTTGAAGTAAATAGCGTAGGAGGGCATTGAGCTCAGCGAAATATGAGAGCTAAAATGATTCTAAGTGTTCACAAAAGGTGTGGAGTACGTACAGAGAACGAAATGGTAACGGAGCGAATGTGTCCAGTTGGAAATAGAGGTACTATCAATTAGTATAGAGAGGGCAGATTATAGTAAAGGTTGTAACTTTTACACTTTTGTATAGTGTAGTGTTATAATATTATAGTGCAGTCTGGGTTAATATATTTTATTACAATATAATCTGTATAGAATGGTACAGTACAGCATACTGCAGTATAGAATACCATAGCAAATAAAATTGCTTAGTGAAGTACAGTCGAATATATTACAATACCACACTATAGTATAGTATAGTATAGCATAGGGTTTTACTTTAGTATAGTATAGCATAGTATAATATACTATAGTATAGCATAGTATAATATACTATAGTATACCATAGTATAATATTCTATAGTATAGTATAGTACAGTACAGTATAATAGTGCAGTATAGAATAGTATATTATATTACAGTATAATCTGAATAGAATAGTACAGTATAATCTGTATGGAATAGTACAACATAGTAAATTACAATATTCCATAATGGTGCAAAGCCTGGCTAACACAGAAAGATAATGAGAAGATCCTACTTACAAGTTGCCACAAGTGTAAGTTTACATAGCATGAAATCTCTCATTTCAATTGATTCACCAAAGCTGGAGCAAATGGTTAAAACGCCATAATCAGTAACGGTGTAATCCCACAAACGTTGTTATACTACGTGGTCTTCTCAATTTGAAATAAATCTAATAGCAGTTACTTAATCGGTTGCTTACAGCTAACACGATAAGGCATGAAATAAATCAGTACTTTATAAAATCTCATCCAATCTTATCATAGGCCTGATTTTTAATCTTCCTCAACCTCATCTGCATGACTTTATCATCGCCGTAATGGAGATACCGTAAGGCGATTTTAAACATGCCTGCATACACGCGCCGTATCTTTTGCTCCCAAAACCCGACTCCAACTTTTTCAAGATCTGGAGAGATCTTCTTCTTTTCCTCTTTCCTCTTCTTTATTCGTTACAATTCCACACCGCAATGGCTCCCAAGAGCAAGAAGAAGTCGGCAGTGCTGGCTGCTGGTAGCAGCAAATCGACGGCGCTGATTTTCCACGAAGGGTCTAAGGAGCTCCAGGAACTTACGCAGAAAGAAGAGGAACAGAGGGCCAAGGTGCACCAGATAAAGGATGAAATAGAAAATCAAAAAGAACAACCGCTTACAACTGATGATCCTTCAGAGTACGGGTTCCCGTTTAATCTCATATTCTATGTCCAGGATTACTTTAACGATAACATGACGTTTGTCAAATTTGTGCAGTTGATGGTGCAGGCTTACATGTTGGAGATCTTGTGGTTCCAGAAAGACAAGCTTGAGCAGTTGAAGCACGTTTTGCCATTTGTTGGCTTTAATTACCTTGGGGTATTCTTGGGGTTGTTTGGTATCTACTATTCACAATTTAAGCAACATAAGAAGAACCCCAAATTGCCCAAGCCCACAGTACCCGCTTTTGACTTGATCTACGCAATTTTGTTCCCTGTGTTATTGAGCATTATCTTGGGTGCAGACGATTTCTTGTTGGTGAATATGTCGTTGGGGTACTTCATTTTGGATAAGAACTTGCATCCGGCTTTCAAGGGCCTTTCATCCTTGACGTATTATTGGATGTACGCCGGAGAATTCAGCGAAACTGCAATTCCCTTCTTCCAGATGTTCCAGTACGTGGTGGCCTTCTACTTTATCAAATCTGTCATTGAGTACGTCAACGAGAGAGACGGAAAGACTACACTTTCCGAGGGTGAACTTCAGTTGGTAGCTTTGGGTATCTTCAACGTTTTCTCCAATATTCTGGTTTTGAGAACTGATATTCTTCCAATTCAGGTTTTCTCCAAGTTGATGGTGGCTTTGACCCTTGCATCTGTGTTTAGCTTCCCCTTCCATTACGGCTACACCCGTTACAATCGGTCAATTTTATGGGCTTTTGCAACTGCTGCCGTCTTTGCAACTACTTTCTATTATATCACTGATTTCACCTTGAGCCCTATTCTTGAAAAGGCACCTATTGAGTGGTTATTTGAATATATTATGGCTACTTCCGAAAGATTGTATTTGGTTAAAGTCTGGGCCTCAATCCTTGTGGTTTCCATTCCCCTTATGCTCAGTCCCTTGTCATCTGTCTTGCCTTTGAACGTCAAGAGAAAGACATGGCACTTTGTCTTGTTCGGTTCTATTTTGTTCGCTGGTGGTCTTAATGGTAAGAGCATTACAGCTGACCCAGAGTTCTACTTGTTGGCGTTGTTGGGATCTACCTGCGTTCTCATTGGCGTTGAAATTGTAAGAGCTTCAAAATTCACCATCTTGGGTGACTTCATCCACAACTTAATGTTGCCCTTCCAAGACAGTAAGGACTTGGAGGGACCTTTAAACTTGAGCTACATTTTCCTTTTGTTGGGAGTTACTATTCCCTTTGGAATTACATATTTCAAGAAGAGAACTGTTGATCCTACCTCCTTCATTGGCTTTGTTGGCATAGGTATCTGTGATTCTGTGGCTTCTATTGTTGGTCAGTTATGCGGTACGGTTAAATGGAAGGGCACCAACAAGTCACTTCAAGGTACTCTTGCCTTTATTTCCTCTGGATTGCTTGTATTCAAGTTGATGGACGATTACTATTTTGTCAACAAGATCACCAACTGGGAAAACGTGTTAATTACCTTCTTAATTGGGGGTGTCTTTGAAGGTGCATGTGAGTTGAACGACAATTTGCTTCTTCCAGTCTACATGAGCATAGTATTGAATCTTTTGGATATGTGCTTTTAGACTGTCCTATTTATGAGTACTAGTCATTCGGACCTTTTAGCTGTGAAGGTCTATTTTATAACAGCCATTGGCCGCTTCTCCTTTGAGTAGGATAAATTATAATGTAACAATAAATGATAAAGAGCCCGCTCTTCAAGTACCATTACCTTAAATCAAATACTCCGATAAGGGATAACTCTCATAATCGTCTCTCGTGGATAAGGACTTCACTTCAACGCTAAAAATGTCCATAATATGGCTTTTATTATTGATAGAATTCACAAAACTTGGGGACTTTGTAACAACAGAAGATTTTCTGGATTTAGGGTTAAGTAAGTTGTTAGGGTTCAATGATTTCATAAACAGTGCTCTGGAGCTTTCTTCGACGTTTTCTAAGTAGTCTGGTTTTTCAAAGTTCAATCTTCCCATACTCTGGATACGAATCAACGTCATCTCCTGATTCTCTTTATCCTCCAATTCTGCATCTAAATCTCTGTCTTCTTCATCCATAGAATCGTAGTTATCGCTGACAGCAGTTGAAGAAAACGAGTTCCGAGGTGGACGTATTTTCATCTGGCTGTTTTTACGGAAGTGATACTTTTGTACTTGATAGTCTTCCAAATCACTCAGATCAAGTGTAAACGAGTCATCATAATCGGAGTTATAGTCTTCATCTTCCTCATCATCATTTTCCCGTTCAGAGTCGACATCATCGTCGCTGAGAACAGCCAGCTCATTGCTCAAAAAATACCGGAACTTGTCGCTGACCACTATGGGTTTGTCTGTCTTATATTTAGTTCCGTAATATGGCTCAATACTTCTTCTCTTTGGCAAGGTTTGGGATAGAAGTGCTGTGCGTTCCACCTCGCCTAGGTTAACTGCGGACTTAGCTCCTCTTTTAATGAAATCTGCGCTTAAAAGGAACAGTGGGGCTGCAAACAGTGCGATGGAAGAGGTGACTGGTCGCATGAATACCCCTTCGGGAGTAGTATTTGTAGTCTGCCCCAGAGGGGTCTTCAAACTGGTTAACTTTTCGCTATAGTAGGGTTCCTTGACTATGGGCATTTGTATGAAATATAGCACTTCTCTGTTATGAATTACTCTCTATAGGTGTAAGAAAGAAAAAGAAGAGAAAGGATTTTGTTTGGTAAATTAATCAAAGGGATTATCACACTTCTTAACCTCGTGTTTTGGTGATAAGATAAGGAGATAAGCCACCTGCAGGATTATACCTGATCGGAAAATAGCATTCGTTTTGTGTTCAGAAGAGGGGCATGAGGGTGAACATACTTTAAATAAATATGTTCATTATGAAGGTTTTTTGGTATGCATTCCTCTACTAAAAATGTGGAGACATTGTGATTCTTATAATGCATTGTGTTTGAGGAAGTTTATTTGTTGTCGTTGTATTGAATAATATTGTGAATTTCAGTTGAGCCTTCATTTCTAGAACTGACCTTCCAGCCTCAAATACTAAGCTGAACAGTAATTACATACAGTACACATGTTGGAATCTATACGTCATTGTTCCCACTTCGTCATCATATGCATATGCAATTGGCTCCCCTCCATAAATATGCATATTCTGCCCTATTCGGAGACAGCTTCCGGATCCTGTGTGCCTTCTTGGCTTTTGCTTAACCAGAGCATGATGTGGCTTTTCGGAACTTCTATATGTAAGTGAAAGCTCATTTTCTAACACGACGCATGCATGTACGGATCAAGTGCATTTACAAAAATGGACATCCAGAGTTTCGACATACAGCTTTTTTGGGAACTCAAATCTCGTACATCTTCAAGCCAACACTAGCAACTGCTTGTTGGAGGTTGCTCTAGGGGAGGTTAATAAAACCGTAAAATATATTTTGAGGATTACAATTGCCATTTAGTGTTTTCGCCTACATTTGATTTGGTAGCTCGAAATATTGTCAAACATCTGCATGCAATAAATAACTTTATTGCCATTCAATAGATTTCTTCCTTGAAAGAAGTACAACGGTTGTGTGTACCTTATCTTGCAATCATTTTGCACTTCTGGAACGACACGCAGGGACGGTACTGTCGTCTTAGTGGTATTCTCTGACTGTTATTATGGCCACAATTTCCGAGAGTTCCAGTAGCTCAGAGTCACGCAAACAAAACCACCCCAAGAACCTTGCAACTTACCCTATCAGTTGTATCCCCTGCCGTCATCGGAAAATTCGATGCAACAAGACTAATCCATGTCACCAGTGTGTCCGGCGGAATATTCCGTGCCATTTCCCGAAGACCTTCAGGAACATAGACATACATGAACTAGATGTTCCTGGGGGCGATCAAGAAGGCATTCTTGTCGAGTTTGCCAACTTGCAACGTGATAATGAGAAACTAAAGGAAAAAGTCCGTATGTTGCAGCAACAATTGCATAATCGTGGTCATGAACTGCAGGTTTTTTCCCCCAATTACCAAACTCTGACACTGTCAAATGCCGACTCGGGTACAGTCCTGGATTCATCTCATATTGGTCAAGGGTCTGCTTCTTCTGGAGCTCAGGGATCCTTGTTTCTGTCCAGTGTTCTGTCAAGTACATTTTCCAACGATTCTCCGCATCCCAGAAGCAGAAAACCTATTTCAATAAACGGAGAAACCAGTGAACTTGGAAGCAAATACTATGGTCCGCAGTCTGGAGACTATATTATGGATATGGCGAACAAGTCCAATGCCAGTGGGCCCTTGCCCAGTTACTTAAGGCTAAATAGACCAGGAATTACGAGAGATAATTCTCGGGAACAGGATTTACTTGCAAGAGCTGCACAGAAGAAACAATTGCCATGGATTATTCACTTACCACGCAATGAAGAGAACTTTATGGTCAATCTTAACTCAATTGTGGAAGTAGTTAAGTTATTCTTCCATCCCCTGTTGCGCTACTATAATTTTTATTCACGGGTTCCCATGATGAAGTTTCTTAACGAATACACTATGTTGAGGCTGGGAGATTGGGAGAATGATGATGATGTATTGCTTCTCTGCATTATTCTCATAATTTCGATCCAACTATTAACTCCAGCAGAATGTGTTCAATACAATATAGTCACTTCCATGGGGATTGATACATTTGAAGAAGTCAAAATATCAATTATCCAAAACCAATTGTACCACACATTCCAGCACATTAGACATAATCTCGTGTGTGAGACTTTCACTTCGATCCAGAGCTATATCCTCTGTTCGGAGTGGCATTTTAAGGAGAAAAGATATGAGGAATGTTGGTCGATGATGTTCCACACTTGTGCTATTGCATTTGCTATTGGTTTGCATATGCGAGTGGACGAGAGCATGGCTGAATTAGATCGAGTGGAAACATGGTTTGCTCTTAAAGAACTTACTTCGGTTCTTTGCTCTATTTTGGGCAGACCTTCTCCTCTTTCATTAACACTAAACCTGGCCGTGGAGAACGAGAGTAACCAATTCATCAGGCATGATAAGGTGAACTGTGCGTTGAGAGTCGGTTTCAGTGAGTGCTTGCAGATGGCCAACACTCTAATGATTGATAATATGACAAGGGAGGTGGGGATCGACACTATACTTGACTTGGACAGCAGAATCGCCCAAGAAATACTCTTGTATAAACAGTTGTATCTTTCTGAACCCGAAGTCCAACCAGTTAAACAGGAGGATAACCAACCTTATTTGCCCACATATGTTTCCAGAGAAAGTGCATTAATATCAATATTTGTTTTAACAGTGATCAAAGCGAAAACTACAGTTCCTTTCCTCAATAAATTTGACCATAGGGTAACAGTTTCCTTATTAATAATTGCAATTAAAGAGTATCTTTCGACGTTGGAACTTTTGGTGATGAATTACTTTAAGAGATTAGAATCTTCTCATGATTCTGTTCGCTGTTTCCAACTCCGGTACCCCTTTCTTTCGGTATTTATTCTCCAAGGCATAGTATGCATTCTTGCATTGATCAACATGAAATCCGATTATTTTATCAAGGGCGACCCTCTTCTTTCGGTGGACTTTCTCTTGGTAGTTGAAAGTAAGATCTTAGCAATCAAGTGGTCTTTAATTTGGCCCCAGAACCTTTCTTCTGGTTTTGAGAAGATTTTGGATTTTATACAAATCCTAAGAAGCAATGCCGTGCCAGTCAAACCTTCTTTGTTTCCGCAGGGCATCCAGTATCAAGAAACTCTGTTACAGACATCGCCAACTCCCGAAAGACCATCGCTCTTCCCATCTTTCACCAATTGGGATGTCAAGGATCCATTCCATATTGGTAGGCCGGATGAGACATTATATTTGAACGATAGTCAGGATTTTTTCAGTATTGCTCTTGACAACTTTGACTTTGATACTAACATGGGTGGGCAAGTTGATATTGAAAATCAGAATCAGAATCAAAGTCAAAATCGAAATCAGAATCAGAACCAGAATAAGAATCACAATCAAAATCAAAATCAAAATCAAAATCAAAATCAAAATCAAGATCAAAATCAAAATCAAAATCAAAATCAGAATTGGAATCAAAACCAAAATCAAAACCGGATTTTTGAATCAGTCCCTCATTTGGAAGCACCAAGTGGGGTGTATCTGATGACTGGAGATCCTTCAACTTCAAGTTTCAGTGAACAATTGGAATCTGATGTATTTTCTCCTTCCAAGTAGTGGAAGAATATAGTTTAATATTGACAGCAATTTTCGGTTTGAAACCGATCTGCTTCATAGTGTCAACAGTAATTAAAATAATAATACTAGTGATGCATAATAGTGTGGTGTAGTTGGCAATACGAATAATAAATAGGGTAAATGTCAGGGTAATATATTAATAAATATTATCGTTTAATAACAGATCAACTATTAATTTAGAAATCGGAATAATATTGTAATAAAATATTAATAACCTCGAAGTGCATTAGTATCAACAGTGGATGATGGTCATAATATCAGATGTAGTAATTAATTGATCCTAAAAATTCACGTATTCATGTTCTAACAATGCAATAAAAGTAATAGATCCTAGTAATTCACATTCATTTGCTATTCACATTCATTTGCTATTCACATTCATTTGCTATTCACATTCATCTTCTATTCACATTCATCTTCTATTCACATTCATCTTCTATTCACATTCATCTTCTATTCACATTCATCTTCTATTCACATTCATCTTCTATTCACATTCATCTTCTATTCACATTCATCTCTAACACTGTATTAAGACTCCATTATACTGATAAAGAACCAAACAGTAATGAAGATAGCAATATGTTCTATCTACAGTCCAAAGTACAGATAAGAATAAATACTTTTACCACTCTGAAATATACTATACCACTACAAGCCCCTTTCAGTTGACCCCTTCTCTAACAATACCATATTACATCATATACTTAACAGATGCCCAATATAGTATAAAGGATGCCACAGTATTCCGGAAAAGCCGCTTCCTAATGCGGCAACTCCGCTGTTGGTCACGTGATCTCCATATTTCGTGGGGAAATCAGTGTTCCGTGTTTGGGAAACCGGCCCAAAATTTTCGGTAGAGAAATAGAATAAACTCTCCGAATTATAGCAATTACTTGATATTAAAAAAGGTTGCTATAAGCGTATATTACGTAGTATACTACATTATACTACACCACACTATACCTCGGTAGTAAATCATACTTCAGTGGGTTGAATAGACCAAATTAAACTACCACAGTTCTGTGCCAGTCGCATCCTCAAATCAATACATAATCACAAGTGTGCCCACCAATGCTGGCGTTCAAGAAGTTCACCGAAGGCATCTTCACTAAGAAGACATTGAGATACGTCTTCACCACCCATTTCTGGGGTCCAGTGTCCAACTTTGGAATCCCTGTTGCTGCTGTTCTAGACTTGAAAAAAGATCCCGATTTGATCAGTGGACCCATGACCGGTTCTTTAATTGTCTACTCGTTGGTGTTCATGAGATACTCGTTGGCAGTGACTCCCCAGAACTACTTGTTGTTCGGGTGTCACTTTGTGAACGAATTGGCGCAGTTGGGCCAAGGTTTCCGATACGTGAAGCATCAATACTTTAATGGTGAAGCACCCAAAGCCATTGAAGGAGCAGCAGAAAATTGAATTAAAAGGTTGAGTATTCTTTATGGTGCAATTGCGTTCTTCTTCATGTTTCGCTTCATGTGTATTTTACTATCGGCGATAGATTACATACTACATTTATACTTTATAATTTATACTTTAAACTTTATACTTTATACTTTAGTTTATATATTGAACAGTAATGCCAAATCTACGTATTATCATGGGTTGTGATACTTACTTCTTGTTCTTCTTGGTGGAGGTGGAGTTCTTGGGTAATTCCTTGACGAAAGGAATGAACTCAGGCTCACCAGGAATGTACTTTCTCAACACTTCAGGAATAACCAAACCATCTTCGGTTTGGTAGTTTTCCAAAATACAGCACAAGGCTCTTTCGGTAGCAGTTAAAGTGGAGTTCAAACAGTGGACATACTTCTTCTCGGTCTGGTTTTGTTGCTTGATACCACATCTGATTTCCAAGTTTCTAGATTGGTAGTCGGTACAGTTGGAACATGAAACCAACTCCTTGTATTCCTTTTGGAAGGGGAACCAGGCCTCCAAATCGTACTTCTTAGCAGCAGCGTTGTTCAATTCACCGGAAACAATGCCAACAACTCTGTAGGGCAAACCCAACGATTGGTAGAACTTCTCGGAAAGACCGATCATTCTGTCGAATTCTTGCCATGACTTTTCAGGTTCAGTCAACACAAACTGTTCAATCTTTTCAAAGGCGTGCACTCTGAAAATACCCCAGGCGTCCTTACCGTGGGAACCGGCTTCTCTACGGAAACATGAAGAGTAACCAGCATATCTAACAGGCAATTGTTCAGCTGGAGATTCGAACCACTCACCAGCATGGTAAGCAGAAATAGGTTGTTCGGAAGTAGCAATCAAGTACTTTTCATCTTCACCGTCAATCACCTTGTACAACTCCTCATCAAATTGAGATAATTGAGCGGTCTTGGCCATCACATCCTTGTTCATCATTACAGGAGCTTGCAATGGAGTGTAGTCGTTTTGGGCCAAAAAGTTCAACCCGTAGTTAATCAAAGCCTGGTTCAAGAAAACACCGTAGTTTCTCAAGAAGTAACCTCTGTGACCAACAATTCTAACACCTCTCTCAGGGTCGTAACCATCCAATCTCAATAAAACTTCGTGGTGAGACAACTTGGCTGGGGCTCCAGTAGCAGTGGCAACCTCTCCAACTTCTCCGGCTCCTTCAGGCACCCAGGTTCTGACCAACTCATTGTTTTCCTCATCCGTAGAGACAACAACAGATTCGTGCACAATGTTACCCACTTGGTTGACCTTGAAACGCAATTGGGCATCGGCTGCTTGTTCCTTCTCCACTAAGGCCTTCTTTTCCTCAGCCAAAGTATCCTTTTGCTTCAACAATTCGCTGGCATCTTCCTTGGCCTTGAACTTTTGACCAATCTGCTTTTGAACAGCGTTGGTCTTCTTGTTCAACTCATCCAACTCGAAACGGATCTTGGTCCATTCCTTGTAATCGTTGATGATTTCGTCCACGAGTTCGACGGATGCACCTCTCTTTTTTTGGGACTCTCTGATCTTGTCAGGTTCACCTCCCTTTTCCACTAAAAATGCGTTGATGTCTAACATAGTTCCTCTATTGTATTTATGGTCTATAGAGCAGAGCTGCTTCAGATGTGGTGTGTTTTTTTTGTTAGTCTTTTTTCATATAAAATTTTTCGGTTATCATATAAGTCGTGTGAAACACAGTATATCTTAACTACTATTACTATAATCATATACTATAATCATATGCTATAATCATATCCTTTTCTATACTATAGTCATATCCTACAATCGTATCCTATAATCATATAGTATTCTATACTAGAATCCTACTTTATACTACAATCATATTTCTGCAAAGGCTTCGTTCCATATTAAGCTATTTTAGGTACCTGTGGATGTGGAGACCAACGGTAATTGGTTTAATAATTGGAGTATAAAAGAATATTCATTAGTGGAAGTCTATTACTATTTCAAATACTCACTACTTATATATCAATTGTCTGACTTCAATGGATTCGGCCCATCATTGTTCCATATAGCACTTTTTTAGTTTCTTCACAGTTTTACATTGCACTACATTACATTACCAACTGTTTGGACGATCACTTTTCCATATACCTGTTATTTAGTATATTTTATACTACAACAAGACGGCTATATCTTTTGACAATTATTCTGCAGAAACCGGATTGGTAGGAGATATTTGGAATTCAATATTATCTGATCACTCATTATCAAGTGTGACAGACCGTTATTTGCCGCCAATACCCGTTAGTTACCTGTTGAATGTTTAATTATATCAATCTGAACTATTCTTCTTGAAATGATCCATCTATTCAATGCAATCGCTTTTTGAAGAACGCCGCTTGGGATTAATTACGCCCTACGAATACGGCACTACAATCACAGAGGCCTTACAGTCTAATTTGAAACAAGTTGTTGGAGCTTTTCCTACTGAAAATGCAAGCCGTGCTGCTATAAATTGGCTTTCGCTAGAACAGGAAGAATGGCGATATCTTCTTAGTGCCAGTGCCGATTCTTCACTAAGTCTTTGGGACGTGAATGCCGGTGAAGACACCAATGAAGGAGGCAAGATTAAAAAACTTTCACATGTACCTCGGAAATCAGCACATAAATTCGGTATTCTGTGTATTCAATGGTATCCCAGAGATACTGGGATGTTTATAACGTCATCTTTTGATCATACCGTCAAGATTTGGGACACCAACGAGTTTATGCCCGTGCACGAGTTCAACGTTGATCAAAGAGTCTATTCAATTGATGTTCTGGTAAATGCCACTGTTGCCGTGGGTCTGGACCAACTGTTTATCCGACTTCTCGATCTCCGATCAGCAGCGAGTGCCCACACATTAGCTGGACATAAGGGTAAAACATTGAGTGTGAAGTGGCATCCTCTACACTCCAATATTCTTGCATCAGGAGGTTATGATGGAGAAGTCCGTATTTGGGATATTCGTCGGAGTAAAAGCTGTCTCTGTCGTTTGGATATGCTAAAAACCAACGACTCCAACGATTTCAACTATGTCAAGCATTTGAGAATTCCCTCTGTTAAAGCGCACCTGGGTCCTGTCAACGGTATAACGTGGGATGATACAGGAACCCGTCTATATTCTGCTGGTAATGACGATAAGGTAAGGGTCTGGGATATGACACTGTCTTCATTACCGCCTACCAATTTACTTATTAATTTTGGTCCGTTGACCAGGAACAAATACCCCCAGACAATTCCATTAGTTCTTAGTTACCGGTATGAGAGTGAATCCCAGATGCTCATGTTTCTGTCGGACAACGGGGATATATATGGGTTCCGTGTTAGTGATGGGAAGTTGGTTTGTCGATTACGACGTTCTGGTGGTGGAACTACCGGTGTAAGAACCACTGCAATGGTTCGAGCAGAGCCTTTCCTGTCACGGTATTTCTGTGGAACAGCTGATGGAGCTCTTGTTGCATGGGCACCGTCCTTTACGATGCCCAGTGTGAGTGAGGTTTTTGGAGAGTTTGGAGCAGATGAAGAAGAGTTTATTGAAGTGGAGAACACGGCTGAAATTCGTGATGATCTTCTACAGGAGGCCAAGGATAGGGGAATAATACTTTAGCTCAGGATTTTATCTGGGTATAGATTAAATTATCATTGATTGATTTACAGGTATGGTTTTAAATTATTTATTAGTTCGATTTATTTTTGTGGAGTTAGTAATTATAATTATCCCGAATTCAATGTAGTTATCGATTTTTTACTCTCAGTCGTTTTTTCTTCTCTTCTACACTCTTTTTTGTAAGGAATTCTACTTTCCAAATTACGTCTTCTGTCACTTTGAGGTTTGTGAGTCCAGCTTGCTGTTTCGCAGTTTCTTTGGTTTTCTATTAGTTTTAATTATTCCATCAAAGTTTGTACATAGTTGATTCCCTAATAAGTACTCTAATTATTCCGTTTAATTTTTGTACTAATTTAATTATATTATTCTTGTTTTATCATTCCTATTTATTCCTATTTGTTCCTCCCTGTGCTGTACTGACTCTTTATTAAATCGTATTTCGCATCTCATTTTATCTCTTAGTTTAATTCTTCCTTCAATTAATTTTTGCTCTTATTATTTCGGTTTTCCCATTTTACCCTCCCTCTTTATCTTCCGTTCTGCTGCATTCTTCTCTTCCGGATTACCCCATTAATGTAATTTTTTATTCCTTTTAGATTCTGGTCTTCTCGCTTCTGCTCTTCTCTTGTCTTCTCTTGTCTCCCCTACCCTTTTTTCTTTGAAATTTTACTATTTTTTCCAACACCATACAACCCTCTTACACTCCCTTCAATCATCTACTTCTCCACGCCAGCCAAACCCTTTCCAACCACCCACAATTCTGACTTCTCTCTACTAATATCTGCCTCCATTCCTATACTAACTTTAAAATTTCGCAGCCATTGTGGTCGTGTGCGGCCCACGCGAAATTTAGAATACCAATACTAACTTAAGTGGTGGCCAGCGATGAGGATACCAATAATAAATTACATATATCACTTTTGCTACTACTCCTTAGACGTATACTCCATTTAACCATGGCAAAAGTACGGCTCCAGGTGCTAGTAGTGCCGTGGGTCCACGCAGACGTAGCATCGGAGGCCCTTAGCGCCTCGGTGGTGCGACGGTTTCTCCATTTGACTCTGGAAGACACAGTGTTGGGCAAATTGATGGAGGAGATTGGCACTCGTTTTGCTAAGTTATATCCTGAGGAAGACACTCTATCGATCGTGGGGCTCCAAGACCGGTCCCAGTGCGATTTGGACCCGGATTTCACGGTGTCGGATGTATTTGAGTCGGGTGATGTCATACGGGTCTTGAGTGCGACAGAAGTCCACAAGCATCACATGTCATTTGCTGAAGATGTTTACAACAACGGGTCTAAGACCCCTGCACCAGCTGGTCGTAAACCACATAGTGTGCTCCAAAGTACGCCCTTGTCGAAGCCAGCACCGGTATTAACTCAGGAAGAGGATATTCCTCGCGACGTAAATGCTGATGAATATTTCCACACCACTAACCATAAGCTCCCTACGAAGAAGTCTACTGCCAGAAGAAACAGCTCTAGTGCGGCTTCTGGAGAAGTTAAAGTGAAAAAAGTACGAGCAACAAAGCCCAAACCAAAGGCCGCATTTAAGAATAATACCACAGTCGATGACCACGACGAAAGTAACGTCTCGTTGCCTCCTCCAGAAGAAGATACCCTGCAATCTCATATTATTCCAAAGAAAAGAGTCGCCAAACCATCATTTGATCTTAGTGGAACAGGTTTGACTCCCGTAGTTGGCAAAAGAGTAACTTCAGGAATGCTTAACGTACCATTGCATACTCAAATTCATTCGGAAATTATTCATGGCTCATCACCCAAAAGTGTTACTCAACAAGAAGTCATAATTTCTTCCGAAGATCTGTTGCACGATGACAGCAGCTGCGATGACTCAAAAGTCGAGCTGCAAGTGTCTTATGAAGATGAAGACAGTTCTGACGAGGATGAGGGTTCAGTCAAGGTCTCACCTGTAGTAAGAGCAGATGGTGATGCAATTGACAAGGAGGAAGTATTGACTCTTTTTAAAAATGAGGGAAGAAACTTGCAGAGATTGAAGAGAAATTTACAGATTGATATGGTCAACCCACCCACTTTTGATGGCACAAGGGCTCCTCGAGCTGCTGCTAAAAAGGCTTCTTCTATGTTAAAGGATACACATAAGCCACAGGCTCCTCCTCCTCCTCCTCCTCCTCCTCCTCCCCCAACTTCATCTACCGGTTCTACCACTAGTGCCAGCATTACGGTTAATACAACTGTCAATACTACTGCTACTGCTACACCTCTGTCTTTGACTGTCAAGGAGGAAGTAGATCAGCATAAAGCGTCCCCTGCTTCTAATTTAGTGTCCTCAACTTCGATGCAAAACGGTTCTGGGGCCCAATACGTCGTATCATCGCAATCGACCTCATCTTCATCATCATCAACTATTGCTCCGGTAAATCTGAAACCTGGAAGAGCTAAAAGGAATACACAGTCCAAGGTTTCAGGTTTAGAACCGGCAGTGAATTCGAGCAATTCTGAAACCAGCAAAGCTTTGTTTAATGTTCTTGAGGGATATGCGAAGTTAGAGGCCGATCCTGATAACTTTAAGCCAATAGAAATAAAAAATGATGGAAGAGAATTTGTTCCCGCTATTCTGTTGCATGCTCTGCCCAATCATGTGAGCCTTGGTCCAACTGAGGTTTCAACCAATAAAAGGAAAAGAAGAAAAGGAAATAAGGTGAGCAATGTACAAGAACCTGTTCCAAATGTGACTCCAAGTTCAAAAAATGGTAACAATTCCGATGAATCATCGTCCTCCGACTCAGAAAGATCAGATAGTGACTCAGATGACGAAGCAGACACCCATACGAACAAAAAGCCTCGTCTCGTAGTTTTGCAGCCAAACAGACTGGATAATACTACTGTCAAGCCGAAAACATTTACACCAGCAATTACCCGAACGAAAAACGTTCCATTGGTACAAAATACACCTTTACCCAACAAGAATAAGGCAATGGTGGAAAAAAAGACTGAAATTAAACCTCAAACTCCCAAAAACCCTGGTAACGGCAGAACAAGCAAACCTGTTTCGATAATGGTCACGCCATCTTTGCTCAATTCGATAAAGAAACCCACATTGGCTTCCTTGACGTCATTGCAGGATTTGCAGAAGAAGGGTACTCCAGATGTTCATGATGTGAACTCTCCACATCCCGCGAGTGCTATCAAGAAGGCAGCATCGGTTCCAGTTAAAGCAGTTGATCTGGAATCTGAGAGTGAAGTATCCTCTGACAGCGAAAGCAGTTACTCTTCGTCATCGGATGAAGAAGAAGGAATTCCCTCCAAGTTTATTACCGTTAAAAAGGTTGCCAGGAAAACCCCAAAGCTGAAGAATAGACTATCAAGTTTATTTTCCCGTAAATGAGTTAAGCGGATAGTGTATTATAGGAGTAACAAAGTATTGAATTTTTGGGAATAGCTAGAAGTTATGTATCTGTTTATTATATATGTATGTATATATATGTGTATATCTAGTATATAGCAAAACAAAAAAAATAACTAACTCAAATGTATTATATCTTTCTTCCTATTATATCCGTGCACCATTTGCCGTACTTATAGTATAGATCCCGGTCCTTATACTTATCTCCAATCAGCAATAATATGTTCATGTACAACTCGGAGACAAACTCCTGAGCACCGTCTGGGTTTTCCAAAAACAACGCCCCCACATACGCCTCAAAATAGTCCGCTATAAACTCCTGCTCGTACCGGATATCCTCGGGAATTCCTCCCTCTTCCACCTCGGATGCTGTGGTGGCCCACTCGCTGTATCTTTCTATATAAGTCTTAAGCGCAGTCTGGACTCCAGCGTCCTTCAAGGCAAATGGTAAGCCATAAGCCGCTGCTAACCGAGATAACAAAGTATTAGTAGCAAGGATTCTTTTCAACATATTATAGGTTTTGTTGCCGAAGGAAAAGTCATTGTTATATGGAGCCATATTCTTGAATTTGTACATTAAGTTGGTGGCTTCTCTTTCTAAGAAGAAGTCGCCCAATCCGTCCAAAAAGGATAAATCGTATCGGAACACCATATAATTGCGGTAGTTCAAATCAGTGTAGCCCATCTGCTTCAAGTTCACTGCTATAATATGATCAGGGGCTAAAAATGCCCGGTATAACTCCTTGTGGATCAATGCCTTGGCCAATAACTGCTTATTCTTGATCTCGGGCAATTCTGGTAATTTCACCTTATAATCTCCATCGTAGTACATTGTAATGTACTTGGGTTCTTTGGTCAGCCCACGCAATGAATCTTCGTCCACTTCAACAGTGCTGTAGTAATGGTTTAGCACCTCCAAGAGCTCCTGTCTCTCGTTCTGCAAGTTGTTCTCGGGGTTGCTTAGCAAGTTCTCATACTTGCGGGCCTTTGCATAGATCTCCGCCAAACTCTCGGTGAACTGGACTATCTTGGCCTTGGAACTTGTGACTAGCATATACCCTGCGGCGATGAAGAACCATTTAAAGTTGGAAATATTGTGAGTATTCAATATCCCTGTTTCCTCACCCTTAATCATATCCTGGTTGTATAGTTCCAAGTTCGATGTTAGATATACCAATTCCCTTAATCTCTGGCCGGTCTCACTGGGTTTGCTAGGCTCAAACTCTTCCTTCACAAACGTCGAGAGGTTATGCACCAACGTCTTAATGAATCCACCGCCGGTAACCAAAGCCATGTGGCCAAATCTCTGGTATAAATCTAACTTGATTAAATCGGTTCCCAAAGTGAACAAGTGATTTCTGGCCATATTAGACTTCAAAAGGTCATCCAACTCAGCAGGAATCAATGAAGGCACAATAGACTCTGCGGCGAGTCCCGATCGACTTTTTCCCCCATGCTCTGTAAGCATTGATGGAGCATCCCATCCTAACTGTGAATAGTATCTTATATTCATGGTTGTCCTTCGTATGCGCGACATGTGAATACTGGGCGTGTCGTATTCTGCTTTAAATATAATCGAGGAGCTGCACCTCGTATCTTGGCCACGAAGGCGTCGTGCTCTTAAGAGGATTCCCTGACTCATCCATACAAAAAAAAAGAGTGCTACTAGATTTATACCAATATGGATATAATTCAATCCCCAACAACAGACAAACGTTTGTTTTTAGGGGGTTGATCTAGTTTATTCTCCTTTATTACGTAAAACTAAACGTGGGGGACGTGCAGCGAAGCAATATGCAGAATACGTCACTCGTATATTTTTTGCGTGTGGCTTACACAGCGATAAGATATGAGTCTTAGAGAAATGTAAGAGACTAGAAACGGCTAATGAGTCATGAAGTCTGGATGCAGAGTGGGAAACCAAAGGAAAGAAAAGATAAGACAATATTGCATTTTGAAATGCAATATTGAAATGATACAGTGAGAGTTTATTAGGTTAACTAATGTGAAGTTTTTTATAATAGTGGTGTTGAAGTTATTAGGGTGTATTCTCTTTTGAATTAAGAGCGAGTTGATCAACTGATAACTTATTATGTACTTGGATCCCTGATTCACAAGCGCAATTTTAATACAAATAAGGAAGCAATAGTCCATGTAATTAAGTACTACAACTTAGAGACACGACACTACTGTTTGTCTTAGGGAGTTATGAACGCACATTATCGGTAAATGGGTCATTTTTTTGTTGAAATGAGTCATTATCGTCTCTTTTGCCACTGAGTCTGAACAGACTGAGGTGATTTCATCGAAAGTACATTTGCTTATTATTGTATGAATTATGTATTTCTAGGATATGAACTATTTAATTAGAAAGTAAATACCGTAAATATTCGTGCTTAACTAATACCATTTATCTCATTCTGAATCAATACCCAGGAACTCATAATTGTTAATCACGAATATTCATAGTCGTTATTCTTTCCAATAATCGTTCTTGAATATGTATTTTCACTCACTTTTCTTGGGATATAAAATAAGAAAGAAAGTCACAAATTAATTATTCCATAAATAATTCATAAACGGGAAATAGTACACGACCACAATTGAAGTATTAACAATTCTTTTAAGTAAAAGATTCTTCCTGAGAGAACAATTATTTTCAGGTAAAAACATAAATAATTCGAAAAAGGTTTGCAACGTTCAAATTAGGTATTAAAAAAATGACTACTTACTGTAGACGAATCAACATTCGTAGCATCCTTATACCTAAGGGCCATAATCTCTCAGTATTATTTTTTTAAAATCATATTCCGATAAAAGCTACGTTTTAATATCAATTGTAGTAAGTTACATCCTATTAAGAATTATCAACTTGTTACACAAAATTGAATAACTTCACAAAAATTTCTATACCACAAAGTAGGTAGAAATACCACAACAAGACGCCTGCGTAGCGTAATGGTTAACGCGTTTGACTTCTAATCAAAAGATTGCGGGTTCGACTCCCGCCGTGGGTTCTTCTATCATCTGCGGATTTAGCTCAGTTGGGAGAGCGTCAGACTGAAGTTCAAACTCCAGTCACAGTTAATCTGAAGGTCCTGTGTTCGATCCACAGAATTCGCATGTTTTTTTGGCAAATCTGCCTACCTTTTTGTACTTTTTTAGTGGTGTTATGAATGATTTAGATTCCCTAAGTTTACATTTATTATTTTTAATGAAAAGTAGTGAATTTCTATAATGAAAACTATAACTAGTATAAGTTGATCTTTAGATGAAAAATATAAACTATATTACAATTATGAATTGTGTCAATTTCAAATAAACGTATTCCATTAATCATTACCAGATAATGAGTAGAGCTATGCCCACGACGTAATGATCTGCTACATCTATCTCTAAATATTTAATTGGAATAAACTATATGCAAGGTATACTAGAGTTAAGATGAAAAAACGAAAGCAACTATAGCAAATAATAAAAAAAATAGAAATATAAGAATAATAATGCAGAACACAACATGAAAAGATAAAATAAGCCATTCTAGCCACCCTTGATCAATCTGTGGATGGAAGGGCTTGGAATCAGGCTTGGAATCACAAATAGAATGCATGTAATCACTAAGAATGTAGAATAAATGATATCACAACAACAACCAAAAAACCAAAAAAAAAAGAACAAATCAATAATGCAAAATTTCAAGTCTCTGTGGCCACAGCATCAGCCAGAGGAAATTTATCTTTGCAGAAATCAACTAAATCAGTGAAATGCTCCTTCAAGAAGAAATTCAAGTTCTCCTCGGTAACAACCAATTTGAAATTGATCAAATACAAAAACCCCACCTCTATCTTAAACAAATCCTTCTGACTGACACCCCCCACAGTCGCAAAAGTCGACTGTTTCTGATAGACGTCCTCCAACTTTTTTGTGGAGCAACGGATTACTCCAAGAATAAAGCGGTACGCATTGTATTCCGTCAAACGAACAACGTCCAATAACACAGACAACTTAAATATCAACAATGCACTATGGATGTAGCAACTGACAGATACTGAGGGAGAATACGTTTTTATGCGGACCAAAAAGTCTTCAATTGACAAGGGAGGTTTCTTGATCAAATTAAAGAGACGCAATAAATGACCATTTTGCTGAGCGATCTTGAGGGCCATATTATAGTCCAACTCTTTTCTAAGCCATTCGTCTGATTTATCTAGAACGTTATGGGGAGTTAAATCAACGTTAGACACGAGATCTTCGATGGGAACATAGGGTCCTAAAACTTCGCTCTCGTCTTCACTGTGCTCAAGACTATTGGTGCTCTGCAACCCACTCTCATCCTGAGTGGTATCACCAGAGCCATCGATGATGCTGTTATGGCGTTCGTCGTAGAAAGGGTCTGCTGTTGGCGTGGCCACCTCAGGTGACGACACATTGCCATCGGCCTGTTCGACACTGGGAGGGATGGACTCATTAAAGCTGTCTCTTACTTTAGAGAACTTCAATGGAGGCGACAAAGGTGGTGTCTGGGATCTCATGACTTCGCTAATCTTTCTTTTCTCGTCGCCCGTTCTATGGGAATTAGGCGTTTCGTTAAACTCGTAGGGCTCGGACCGATCGACAGAGGGAATTTTGGCAACTTTTGGCTCCGGACGGTGGAGTTGGAGTTCAGGTCGGGGAGCCGCGGGAGTAGGTGGAGTGTATTCGTCAATGCAAATGTTGTACTTGGAAAGCTGCTGTCTTCTGAACTCCTGGAGAAGTTCCGGTCGAGACTGCAAGGCAATGATGTTGATGAAGGTGGCACTTAGAACACGGACGGCGTGGAAGGCGTGCAACTTGTTGATGTCTTTAATGTTGTGTTTGAAGTCAAATACCAATTCGTGGGCAGATGTTTCATCTAGCGATGTAGGATCATCGACGAATGTTTGTTGTATTGGTTTCAATGGGATATCCAGCATTTTGAAGGTGAAGATGAAGGTGAAGCAATAAGGTATTATAATGGAGCTTTTATCACACTATACGATGACACTATATGATGTGTAGACCCACTGGTGCAAACGATCGGAGTAGGATGAGGAGCAGACGATAAGAATAGAGAACGTACTGGTAGAAGCAATAGTAGAAGTGGTAGTGGTAGTACCGGTAGAGTAGAAGTAGTAGTAGTAGTAGAACTGTTAGTAGTGGTATAACTGTTAGTAGTGGTAGAGCTAATAGTAGTAGTAGTAGTAATGGTAGTAGTGGTAGTAGATCTAATAGTAATCGCAGTAAATTGTTATAGTAGTAGTAGAAGTAGAAGTAGTATAAATTGTAGTATAAATTGTTGTAGTGCTGTAAATATTTGTGTTCGCAATTTTTCTGTAGGATAGGGGAGTTCGGAGTTTTTGCGATGATCTGGGGAAAAACCACCGGAGCTGCAGAGACTAAATATGGACTATGAGTGGCTGAGGTATGATTCTGTTGGAGAGTGGAACAGACACAAGTGGAGAGATAATCCGAAGGAAGAATAAGTGTAAGCAGAGAATAAAGAATTTAGATACTTTACTTTGAAATATGTACTATGAAATATGTACTATGAAATATGTACTATGAAATATGTACTTTGAATTAGCGTAAGTACATGCATCGGAAAAACCATTAGTATAGGGTCAGAAATTTTATATAGTACCTCAAAGGTTAAACGTATAATTAAGCAAAACAGATGATTGAATCTACTAAAAAAGACAAAGAGAATTTCCACTATGTCAGAATATGGATATGACCTTAGACACAGAAATAATTGAGTACTTAAGTTATGTAATGTGTTATTTGAGAGAGAAGAGAATGGACTGTATTCTTTGAGAGAGTAGTGCCTTTAGGTACATTAGGTTTCTGAATCACCTGGGAAATGAATATAAATGGTGAAGGTCTCTGAAATCTTTCACTAGAAGTGAGTATAGTAAAGTGCAGTAAAGTATAGTAAAGTACAGTGAGTAAAGTGCAGTGAGTAAAGTGCAGTGAGTAAAGCGTAGTAAAGTACAGTGAGTAAAGTGCAGTGAGTAAAGTGCAGTGAGTAAAGTGCAGTGAGTAAAGTGCAGTGAGTAAAGCGTAGTAAAGTACAGTGAGTAAAGTGCAGTGAGTAAAGTGCAGTGAGTAAAGTGCAGTGAGTAAAGTGCAGTGAGTAAAGCGTAGTAAAGTACAGTGAGTAAAGTGCAGTGAGTAAAGCGTAGTAAAGTGAAGATGGTAATCAAATGTTCTTATGAGAATATTCTTATTTCTTCAAATATAATCCTCCCGATATTTTAGAGCATACTTCTTTGTCGTACCATATGGTACCATTTTTATCCCTTACAGTCCACTTAATTAGCCATTACATCCCATCGGTATAACTATTTCAATTATATACAAAAACCCTAAGAAATTATGCCATTCCCTAAGATCTTCTCTTCTTATTAGAATCTCCATCAGATGATCCCATCGACCGCTTCTTACCCTCTCTGGAGAAATATTCCTTCTTCCGTTCTCTCTCCTTCTCCTTCCGGATCTCCTCCTTCTTGGCTATTTTCTTGAGCTTCTCCTTGAACTGTTCTTGTTTCTTAGTGTGACGCTTCGATTCCTTATCCTTCTTGATTGTGGCTATCTTTTGCATCAAGTCACGAGCCTTCTTCTCCTCTCCTCCCAAAACAACTGCACGCTTGGCCATATATGTCGACTTCTTCTGAGGCTTCATCTCATGAATCTGTGACTTAAAGGGTAAGCTGGCCTTAAGAGACTTGGGAACTCTCAATGGATTAAACTTCCGCTCAACACGCTCTACCTTCTTGTAGGCACTATCGGCAAGCAAAGGAGTTGCTATGTCTTGTTCGGCTCTAACTTGACCCGTTAACTTCATACCCTTCCATTCTCCATGAGAAGCCATCAACAATGAAGTCACAGGATTATAGAATCTCTTGACCTTCACTGGATACCATGTCTTCAAAAAGATAATGTCTGACATCAAAATCTTATCCTCAAAAGTAGCACGGAAATGCCCTTCAGGCTTCGATAATGCTCTCTTGATTTCACCACGAACTCCACTGACTGTCCGAAGTGCAGCACCTTCAAATTTGGCCACCTCCAACCCATTGCTGAACATATCCTTGATGAACGCAGTGTTACGGAAAATCTTATATGGGTAACCTACCAACTTCAATTTCTTGACAATTTCAACAGTCGAGTTTAACTCTTCCACAATACCAGTAGCCGCAATTCTGAAAGCTCCAGTTGTCGACTGATTGTCAATAATGTTGAACCCAACAAAAGTAGTGTTAGGGGCAACCAAAGGTCCATAGAATGAGGCAAAACAATATGCATGTTCTGGGGTGTACTTCAACATTCTGTTTCTAGTACGGGAATCAGAAGTAGTATAAATTGGTAAAGTCTGGAATCTTCTCCATCCTAATGACAAAATTAATGGATCTTGAGATTTCAAAATCTTCTTATGCCATCTATGCTTTCTAATTCTTACATTCATAATCCCGAATCGGGACTCAGTGGCTAACAAACCCCCTAACACAATAGGATATTCTGGTTGCAAGTTATTAATAAATTCACATGGGAGTTCGTTGAACACCAACTTAACATAGGAACCAGCACGGTACCCTTCAATATTAATTCTTGTGTTTTCATCCATTTGGTCAAACTCTTCCTTGTTAATTTCCAATTGCTTTGCCATCTTATTCTTTTGGAATTCATACCAAGTATCAGCTTCAGTATCTCCTTCTGGGTCATCAGCACCAAATTCTCTATCTTCTTCTTCTTCAAATTGCATTTTCAATTGTGCCTTCTTTGAAGCATTGATTTTTCTCTTTTCATCAGTGGTGAGATTCTCCTCATTGTCATTTATACCTAACTCATCCTTCTTTTCTTCCTCATCAAAATCAGCAAAATCGTCCTCTTCTCCATTATCATCGTTTGCACTCTCTTCACCATCGTGTTTTTCTCCTGTTTCAAGATCTTCAAAATCTCCATAAATTTCTTCCTCTGGATCCCCAATATCTTGATCTTCGGAATTGTCATTGACTTTGGGGGCCACCAAAAATCTTGATTTCAATACTTGGTAACCGTTTTCATACTCTTCGTCACTGTTATCTTCATCCACGGAATCAGGGTTGAACTTTTTCTTCAACTCTTCAAGCGAAGGGAAGGAAGGCATAAAATGGTCCAAATCTTCAATGGTCGACGTTGATGATTTTTTAGTAAAGAAGTCATCATCATCTTCGATATCTTCTTCCTCCTCATCTTCCTCCGCTTCTTCATGTTGTTTCCATCTACGGATAACATCAGCAGGCTCAATATTATCCAAATAGATCAATTTGTTAATGTCCCATTTACGTTGGACCAGACTCTTCAACTTAGCCGCAGTTTGTCTATAATTATTTTCGTCTTCATCGGAGGACAATGATGAATCTTCGGCAAAGTCTAATTCGTTTTCTCTGTATTTATCGTCGAAGTCAATTTCAACTAATTTAGGTTGATCTTCATCATCTTCACCATACTCATTCTCATCATCTGAAATCTCGTTGTCGAATTCATCATCATCACGAATTGATTTGCCATACAATCTTGGCTTTCTCATTTGCTTTCTTCCTTGTTCTTCCTTCAATTCCTCTTCCCCTTCAAGATCAGATAACAATCCGCGTTCTTCATCATCTTCAACTGCAGTGAAAGTCTTACCGTTATGGGAAATCTCTTTAGATTCAGAGAACAATTTCAAACCGGGACCTTCTTCAAAACGTTCTTGTACAGTTTTGGTGACTTCTTGCAAGTCTGTGACCAACTTCTCACCCTCACCCATGTCTTCACTCTTGACAAAGTTTTCCTTATCACCGACATCGATGTAAACTGCGTCCTTATCGACAAGAACACCTCCGACATCAGACATTGGGGCGTATATTATTTTCTGTTTATCTTCCAATCTCTTTCTTCTTCTGGTCACAGGAGCCACTGTTTCTCCAGCAGCAGCTGCGGCTTTGGCTTGTTCTCTTTCGATATCCTCTAGTCTCTGTTCGAAATATGGGGTTGGACAAGGATCAGGTAACTTTTCCACTGAATTAACATAGAAATCTCCCATCCCTGCAATGTGCATGTGTGCGTTCTTGGCTGGTAATGGAGTTCCATGCAAATACCCGTAAATAGCAACTTTTCTGTCACATTTGGGGTTCTCAACGATATCGTTAGGGTGAGTCAAATCGGTCACTCTATCTGCCAACAAGTAGGGGTGCTCGTTTCTCCACTTCAAGGGCCGGAATTTCATCACAGAAATGAATCTGGTCAAGTTTAAAATTTCACGGTCAGGATATCTGCCGTTGATAACTCCCGACAAATAAAACAACTTGGCACCCTGATACACTTCTGTCCAGAATCTATGCTTCAATCTCTTCTTTGAAGTTCTCAATGTTGATTGCGATTTGAACAAATCCAAGTGAGTGGAAACACCCAACACTCTTGGCATACCATGATGTTGTGCAATATTCAAGAATTCCATGGTTTCCATCTCCAACCCGAAATTTCCGTCCACAAGCAATAACACCAAGTCGGCAATTTTAGCAGCATCAACCATCGAGTTAAGATCATTGCTGACTTCCATAAACGTCAATCTTCTTCTCTTCCCACTGACAACCGTAATGGGACCCTTGATCTCACTCAATGTAGTCTTGGTCAACCTTCTCACAAGCGAGCGAATCAATGTGGTCTTCCCCGTACCCGGTGGTCCGACTACACACACTATCACTGGAGGAGGATCATCATCTGGCGTTCTGTCCACCATGGGAACATGCAATTTCTTCTCCTTTACATCATGGGATCTTCTTGCCATCCGCTCTAACTTCCGAGGAGCATTGACAGCAAATGCTTTGGCGTTCTGGCCATTCTGATGCAATCTTTTCTTAGCAGTGGCCTTCTTGGGCTCACCCCTGTGGGGTTTATTAGCCTGCTCCATTGGTGGGCCTAGCGATACAATCTAAGGGTATACCCAAGGATATATAGGATAGTACTAAGTCAGTGTAGTATAGTATACATATTCTGTTTATATGGTTAGTATAGGGTTAATTTTTTTCAGAGGGAGATGCTCATCGCACTATATACGAGGGTATTGCCGGGAGACCGGAATTGGCCAGTTTTTTCAGTGGTGCTTTGTGTAATATTCATAAGGTTGCAACTTTTATTGCACCTTTTTTTTTGCGGCAATTGCTCTCAATACCTGCAACTTTCTTTTGCCACAACCATAGTCTTAGTTGTTAGTGAGGCACCCTTATATACTCTATGGATTGCACAGTAAGATGACGCACGTCTCGGCACTAACATGTTTCAGTATCGTTATGTTCTGGACATCTGTTTGTAATGGCGGCTGGATATTCAATGATAATGAAGATATCTGCAAGAGCCCAAGAGCACATTTGGTGCTCCCCTTTACTGGATTCAAAATAGACCGTATATACAGATGGCTGTGGATGCTGCCACCCAAAGCCAAGGCTTTCGTTAGCATAAGCCATTGCACCCGCGGAAAAATGGATTACCAGAAGTACTTTCCAACTTCAGACACTGAAGAAGATGAAGACTCACTGGGTCTTCCCTGGAACAAAGCATTTTGCATCCTAAAAGCACCGCTAAAGAATGAACTCGGCTACAGAGCAACAGACACAGTTAAAAATATCGAACTTAGCGGCACAGTGCACGCTTTCAACAGAAGCGATACAGAAAACTCCGAGACTCGCAGTCAATGGTCTAAATTGAAGAACCTATTGCGTAAAAAAGTGGATACTGTGCTTGAAGATGCTCTCGACAGCGGTCTAATCACTTATGTGGGGAAGAAACTGTACTACCATTCGGAGGACATCCAGTCCTCAACGCCAGAGGCTTCTTTACAATGGGCGTCAAGGAATATGGCCTGCTACAAGTTCGCCCGACGAAAGAAATACGCCCGAAGAGATCTACAGTTCTATGTACCCACTACGTTTGTTGGAGGGATGTACGAGGTTTCTGTGCCGAGTTCCCAGTTGAAGAGCCATTTGCAGAAACTTTCATCAACAAGTAGAAATATGAGATCGTTGACTATGGCCTTGGATATTCCAGTTGAAGATAAGGCCTTGACTAAACCACTCGCACCTTTGATTGCCCAAGACATCACCACCCAACGAATCTCGTTTAACGTGAACCCATTAGCTGGACCCATCCTGCTAACCCATACAGTACCGTATTTATCAACTGCGACTCCATGGGACTTGAGATTTAGATTAACAGATACTCCAGAAGTATACAAGGAGGCCTGGGCTGGTGCTATTGATGTTCTCGAAGAATATGCCTATTCGGAAGCAGATGTCAACTTCATTTCCCAGATGGTGAGCATATCAGCTAATTGGTTTCACCGGGTAACCAACCCATTTGAGATGAGAAAGATGCTTAACAAGAATATTGAAATCAGAAGAATTAAAAGCCTAAATGATATGCTCTATGCACTGCTAACCAACATGGCTGTTTTCCAAAAAGGGGCACTTGTATTGGCTGGGTGGAATCGTTCGGATTCATTGGAAGCCTTGGATTACTTTCAGAATAAGTGGAATCAAATAGAATGATATAGCATGAGTGATATAACAAAAGCATTTTGTTCGGGGTGACGCATCTTTAAATAGAAGAATAGGTGTTTGGTAATAGTAAACCAGTAATAGTGAATAAGTAATAGTAAATTCTAGCCACAATTATATTTCCCAGCCTATGGAACAAAGAGTAATGTTGTCCATCTTCCTCGGCTGTTCCTATAAGAATAATAATTAAACAAAATAGCCTACGAGATAATGCCACAGATAACGTACACAAGTTAAATACCTTAATAAACGTATATTCAAATATATTTAAGACAAGAAAAGAATAAAACAATGTCAATGTCGATGTTATAATGTACAAATTTTCGTGGAAACGAATGCTCTTACAAACCTGGCAAAGCTTGGCCTTCAATTTAAACAATATCCCTGGTACCCATAGGCTGATGATGCACGTTTGAAATGTTTGAACTGTAGCTCATGTCACGCCTATGTTCCTCAAATCGCTGATGAGGAGTTACATCCATATCTGGGAAAGTGTCTTGACCTTGCCTTTCGGAATCGTCATACCTGCTTGACTGTGAGTTAGCGTCTGCTCTGTCAGCAAGTGCTTCACTTTCAGGGTCAGCCTCACTTCCCTTTGTACCAAATTTCAACCATCTTGATTTCAACATAGATAATCTTTGCTTGTTACCACTGGTAGTTGTCAATTCCCTTTCGACTTCCCTTGTACTTGGTTCCTTCTCATCGCTAAGTTGAGTTGATATAGAAGTATTGACCCCATCATCTAAGAATTTACTTTGACGAATGGTTGGAGTCAACTTGGCAATACTATCACTGTCCAACTGAGTGGAAGATTCGTGTATCATGTTTTCGTTATCAACATTCCTCATAAATTGTTCCGACATGTTGTTTAACTTGTACATTTGACCCTCCCAATCCTTGGTGTGCTCCTGTGCAGCAATACCCAAAGCTGCCAACTCATCATTAGCAAGATCTTCCAGAGAGCTTCCCTTAGGTGTTCCTGAGGGCAACGTAGAGGTACGCTTGCGTGGCTGTCTCATTGATGATTTTCTTTGGAAGGAAGCTCTGTCATCCTTAGCAGGAGCAAATCTGGCATCAGGGTTCTTGGAAACAACCGAGTATACAATGAAAACGATAATCATCACCAAAAGACAGAACGAGAATGCAGCATTAAGGATGAAGAAGACCCAACCCATAATGGAGGCAACTGGAGCTGGTTGACCAAAAACATCAGAAAAGAAAACGAAAAGGAATGAATTCAAAGTGATAACAATAGACATAGAATAGTTGACAATATTCGTTGCCTTATTCAAAAATGGTGCATTCATGAACAAATAAATGGTGTAGGCCAAATCAATAATAAAAAGACACAACGACGAAGCCTTACCAGTGAACTGGAATAACCCAACAAAGATACCCTTGGCAAAAGCGTAGGCAACGATAACAATCCCAAACCAGTACTTTTGCGCATGGAACATGGTGTAACAGAACCCGAATTTAGAAAGAACCCCTGAATCTCCGTAGAGAATAGCAGCAGGGTTCTTGTAAAGCTCAGTCGAAAGCCTCCCATAGTAGCACGTTTTCCAAAGTGCGTACAGAATCATTCCAAGTGAAAGAATAAGGAAAAGAACCAGCAAAACAATAACTGCAGGCGAATCTCTCTCTATAAATTCCCAAAGCGATAAGATAATCAACTGAGTGAACCCAATATAAATGTATCTTAATAAAGTACCCTTCAAGATGTTTGTGAACAGAGTTCTAAAGTGTGAAAGTCTAGTAGGTTGGACCTTACCCATTCTGATCAACAAGGTGATGGTATTCTTGATAAGAACTATAATTATTGTCAATACAAACCCACACAAGATGAAAAAGGTGAAACCTGTAACGACAATCGAAGTTGGTTCAATGTGTGAATTGAAACCGATACGTTTGATACCTCTTAAAACAATCAAGTTTGTATTGGACTTAAGAGAAAAATCCAACGACCGTTTAGCAGGCATGATATAGTTATTCTTCACCAATGCATGTAATGAGTCCAAGTAATCCAAGGATCTCTGGACCAAAATCTGCTTTGAAGTCCCAAGGAAATATGTAGTAGGTGTACCTCCTGTTGCTTGCACATACCATCTAAAGATTTTCTGCATAAAATCCACTCTGATCAACCCCATAGACCAGGCCAAGTTTTCTGACCAAGCGGAGGCGATGGGTGGGACTCTTTCAACGTGTTGCATTGAAACGACCACCACACTCTGGAAATAAAGGAAAAGCGAGACGGCATTAGCAGAAATATGAGAAGCAGCATTCGAATTCCCAAAAGTAGACAAAAGAGCACTAATCAAGAGACCCAAACCAGCGATAACTGCAGTAGCCCATTTAGCACCAGTTTGCAGGACAGTTTTACCATTCACGAAACTGGCTTGAACACAGGCCAATCTTTCGCCACTGGAACTGTCGTATACCGTCAATTTCAAGACCGCATCAATATCAGGAACGGTATAAGCGATTCCGGGAATCATATCCATATATTTCTTGGAAATGTATTCGATGGACTCAATTTGCATGGATCCCGGGTACATGGGACAGAACTGCTTCCATCCTATACCACACAAGTCAATTTCTTTGGAAATAACGAGAAAACCGTAGGCATACACTTGAGCCGTAGCTCTCACGTAACTCGACAACTCAGTAGTCAAATCCACCTGGTAATGTAACGAGCCATCGTCAGGGTTAAATGTAACGTTAAAATAAGTCGGGGAAATCTTGGAGTTGTCCATACAAGTGACCAAGGATCTCGCAGAAAGCTTTCTTCTGGCTTCAGCCCTAGTCGCAAGAAACGACATTGCAAGGGTCAAGCCCCATATCCACGAAGTGAAGAGCTTCATAGTAAACAAACAGCCACAAGCGAAGGTAAAATGGCGATTCTAATAACAAAATGAAAATATAAATGTAAATGAATATGAAATTCAAAAGTCCATACACACCTATGATCTCACTTCACTTTGCTTTCTAAATGTATGGAAGATAGTGATTTGTAGCGAGTGGCAGCGTCAAACGATGGTATGCGCTATTCCGGAGGCTATGGAAGGAGATGTTCACCAGCTCACTGCACTTTTTTTAGAACCACTAGTTCAACTGGAAAAAAAAAGAAAAGGGGGTTGAAGACCCTTGGGCCAAGATGGAATCGGTAGCCTCTTTACTATTGCTATGCCAATATTCCTAGCAATGGAATAGTGGATAACAAGTATCGGTGGATCGATAGCAAACACAGCTAGTAGTAGCTGAGAGCGACTCGTGCGTGTGTTGTTTTAGAATACGCGTATCTTCCACACAGAGTATACCAGTGCTGGAGCCAAACGAAGCAGAAACAATTAAAAATAATTTTAGTTTATTAGGTTATGTTTGATTTCTGATGATATAGAAAAAAATGAATGTGTGCAGGATTCGAAGGAGGTGTGAGGCTTGGAACACAAGAAAAGGTCTTACAAATAAATCAATATAATACACCAGAAACATTGCTTAACTAGATATATGGCCTTTGCCTACCATGTGTCTTTTCATGGATTTCTAAGGGCCGGCCACTTCGGGAGTAATAGTGCAGGAGTCCACTACTGCAAGGTAGATCTTACATCTGCAAATCAGTGCCCAGTGAAACGCAAATACTTACCCCTAAGCACGACATTTGGCGACATTTGGCGACATATGGTAGTCCGCGCCAGTGTTTGTAATGTTTGTGTGGATTGTCGTGCCCAAAGTACAATGGTCAACGTTCCAACCATATATTCTAACCACAAGAACAAAGCGTGTAGGTGTTAACTATTGCTTTGTAAATATGTCTTATATGCAATACAGATAAAAATAAAACACATACGACACGGTCTTAGACCGCGTAGACCCTAACCACCCACCCCAAATTTAGGCCTACAGATATACCACTACAACACTTAGTATGGCGTGCAAAGGATCGTATTATCATTTATTACTGCTCAACAGATATTGGTATAGTGGAATGTAACATGGTTCTTGGAGTATTCCGCTGTTTCTAGTGTCCACAGTTGACCTCGATCACCCCGTGAGCCTATCACCCGTGAGTCGCATGATCTGGTGTGGGAGATTGATTTTCGCATTTTTCTCGTATGACGTCATATCCCCGAACTCCATTCCTAGTCTAGTACATGGTCCTGTACTATAAGAGAGAACCATCTCAAATCTACAAATGGTACTCTAATAGTTTCTGTTGGCAGGTTTTAGCCTCAGCTAAGCCTTCACTGCCCCACACTATGTCGACCACTTCGGTGAATTGACGAGCGTACGCCAACCGAAGCCCGTACTTGTGTTCGAAAAACCGTTCAGGTTCATGTCTCTGGTATCTGAATTTAACATCGTCCTCTAATAATTCTCCCAAAAGAGCACTTTCTACTTCGTCTTCAAGATGGCCGTTGTCATCGACTGCCCGTTGTTGCCGGATATACTCCAAAATCACATCCCGACGGTTGGAACGAGGCAAAATCACTCTGCGGATTAACCCTTTGCTCATGTAACATCCCATTAATTTCTCTTTCACTCCTCCAATAGGCAAAACCATCCCTCGTAAACTGATTTCACCAGTCATTGCTATGTCTATGGGTACCGGCTTCTTCAAGATAAGCGAGAGGAACAGCAATGCCATGGCTACCCCTGCAGAAGGTCCATCCTTACTAATAGCCCCCAGAGGAACATGCATATGGATCTCTAATTTCTCCATCCGCTTAATATCAGCATCCATCGTTTCTTCTACTTCAACAACTTCATCAGAAATATTGCCACTTCCAGTGACAGTAGAGGTCGATGAATTGGTACGGTTCTCATCATGGTTCTTCTTCAAGGCGTAAATTAACGACTTGACATATGTCAACCCTATTTGAGCTGATTCCATTAACACTTCTCCTAAACGTCCTGTCATGTGAAGAGATGAATTGCCCTCAATTCCAAGTGACTCAAATACAAGAACAGAGCCTGTCCCATCTGAGTTATATGACAACCCATTGACCACTCCGTAGGACCGGTCTATATCCACTTCGGCCATAATTGCACTGGTATCGTCAGGATGAGGAGTTCCCAAGTACTTGGACAATTGCAAGGGACGGACAACCGGATCGTATTTAATGACAAGCGCAGTCGACGAAGTCTCCTCTCTGTTTCTGGTTTGTCCAATCAGATGTGCATATTCGACGGCTTTGTATCTGCAAATAGTACCCAACCGTCTTTCCAAATTACGGACTCCAGCCTCGCGAGTATATTTCTCAATGATAACTTTCATAGTTTCCTTATCTATAGTTACCAAATCCTTGGACGGAAACCCATTGCGGCTAATCTGTCTGGGCAACAAGTAGTTTTCTCCAATCACAATTTTAGCATCCAGATCGTAGGCATCGACTTCAATCATCTCCAACCGATCCAACAAAGGTGCTGATAAATTGTAAGGCTCATTAGCCGTACAAATGAACATAACTTGCGAAAGATCAACGGGGAAACCCAAATAATGATCAGTGAACAGCGTATTCTGCTCAGGATCAAGAACTTCCAAGAGAGCAGCAGCTGGATCACCATTTAAACGACCCATTTGAGGACTACCGCCAATCATCTTATCCACTTCATCCAAAAGAATAACCGGATTCATGGACCTTGCTTTACGGAGGGCCTGGATAATCATACCAGGCATGGCTCCAATATAAGTTCTGCGATGCCCACGTATTTCACTTTCATTGTTAATCCCCCCAAGCGAAATACGTTGGAAATTACGTCCTAAGGACCTAGCAATAGACTTTGCAAGTGACGTTTTACCCGTACCAGGAGGACCAGCAAGCATAATAATTGGTGATTTATTATGTTGAGACACCAAAATCGACGAAGATGGATGGGATTCAGGACCACCTTCAGGGACAGTGGTTAAAGGATCAACCTCTTTGCCACTATTTCCTAAAATAATCAGATCATCTAAAGTTGACTGAGCTCCTTCAGAGGGATTTGTAATCGCAGAACTAATAGACTTTCTGCTGGCTTTCAAATTTTTGGTTACTTCATCCTCTGCATTAATTCCCAATAACTTCAACACAACAAGGTACTGGATTAACCGTCTCTTCACGTGAGACAAACCATAATGGTCTTCGTCCAATTGTTGTCTTGCCAACTGAATGTCGATATCCTTGTTCAGCTTGAACTTAGTCACGTACTTGTCCCAGGGTAAATCGACCACGATCTCCAAATAGTTACGGATAACATGGTAATCTGAATTCCCAGGAGGTGAATTCTTGATGCGCTTGTAATCCTTAACTAATAACCGTTTAGAATCAGGCGTGATGGAGACGATGTGAGGCAACTTTTTACTGATAAATTCAGTGATCGGTTGCAAATCATCATCATCGTCTTCTTCGTCTTTACTATTTCCCTGAGAAGATGAAGAAGAATTGTCTGGTTTACCGCCGCCGCCAGAGCCAGTACTAGGATCACGGTAAGACAGCTTTGGTTGTGGTGCCGATCTATTTTGGTTTGCAATACGCAAATCATTGCGGTTATTAGTCATACCCTCAAGCACCAACCTGATCGACTTCAATTGTGTAGCAACAATATTGGCCATCTGCATGTTGTTTGCTTCATTGAAGAACCAATGGTTGAGTCTCAGATTATTATCCTTGATCATTGCGAAAACTGACGTCAAATCTTCAATCAACCGGATAACTTCCTGATTACGTTCCTCTGGGATCAATTTATTCAACACAGACAACTTAGCATAGTTCGGAAAGGGAACAACTGCAGCTATCAAGTCCACCAATCTTGTGTAAGATTTAGGGCTAATTTTATTTATTCCGTTACTGTAAGTGTCCATTAAGTTCCGCAAAGATCCGTATGCCTTGTTGAACTCACTTGAACCTGCAAGCTGCAAGTACAATGCATTGGCCAATGGGTGCAACATTAACAAATCTGTAGGGCCTGAGTGCTTGGAGCCACTGCCACCATTTTTTATGGTGTTGGAATTCTTCTTATCCTTGGCCACTGTAACTGCATCTCTATATTCCAGCACAAACTTGTCGATCGCCTTGAATAAAGCCTGGACCCGAGAGTCCAAGGCCAGGTATTTTTTCTCCACCAGAGAGATCTTGTAGTTCCACTCGAATTCAATTAGTCTTTCGTTGGTCTTTCTTGGCCGGAAGTTTGCGGCTTTGACGCCTCGAACCAATGCCTGAAGCGACAACTTAATACTGGTAGTGTCGTCAACTATACCTACAATTCGACATACCGTAACAACTTTGTCCTGGTTGGGTTGGGGACCTTTGGGATCGTTAATCTTTGCCAAGTTGGGCACAACTGCAAGAACAAGATGCGCAAGTTGGTTGTTGGTGATTACATCGGTTTCCTCCCGTTTCTGGCCCGAAACAACCGTCCGCTTTTCCACTTCTAAAAACTTGCGAATTCCATTTACCGCCTCTTCAGATATAGCAACGGGCGACAGCGAAGAAGAATCGGCGTTTCCGCCGTTTGTATTCAAAGATCTGTTCGACAGCGCCAACTCATCGTCATCGTAGTTGAAGTCGTATTCCTTAAGCAAATCGGTGATAATGGGAACATCACTAACCTGTTCCTTGAATCTGGATAACAAGGCAGCTGCTTTGAAACGGGTAAATGTTAAGTTGTACACTATTCCAGGCAAAAGTACCAAATTCGAGTCTAGCTTATACGTGGGCAACACAGCCAGTCCCAGCACCATCTTGGACTGCCGGACCATGTTGTAGAATTGGACGGTAGAAAGTGTAGTTGAATTTGAATTGTGGAGTTGGATCTTATTGAGTTGACTCACTGATTTCCCCAAAAAAGCGGCGTCGGATCCAATTGCCTAATTGGGGTTGTGCATGAATTGCATGTCCTCGGCCACAATCACCTATCTTTCCCTCGGTCCAAAAAAGTTACCCGGACATTTATGATCCTCACAGAGAAGTCTCTTAGTTTCAGATAAAGATAAAGTTCAAACTTTGAGTATTTAGACAACGGTAATGATTAATATTTGTCCAAGTGTGAATGACAGTCGATTTCGTAAGTATTAATTCATAAACGCGCTGTATTTTAATATTTAGTTATGCTTTTTGTATACCATTTGCTACTTACAACACTTCCTTCAAGTTGACCTGTCCGGAGCCTCTGGGGAGTGGTTGTGGCTGGTTCTCAGAGTGTTTCCAGCCAATCATAAAGATAACATTAAAGGTAACAGGCAATGTCACCTTCCCATCAGGGCCTTCTTCTCCGTGCAATGTCTTATAAATCTCGTTGGCAGCCAATAAAAGGTCCCGTGGCATATATCCGGGACGAGATAAAACAGCATTTTGTTCTCCCATCCCTTGTAAGTCTTCGCACACAGCCACTATATCAGGAAAACCTCCAACGACAATTTCTTCGGAGTCAATGGTAAGCATCTTAAAGCCAGCACGAGAAAGTAAACCATTGACATCGTCAAGTTTGATAAGAGGAGACACCCGAGGAGAAATCCCTCCTCTTCTTTCCATTTCTGCCAATTGCAACGACGTACGTAACTCGTAGATAGTATCTTCTCCAAATAACGAGCAAACAAATACACCGTCAGGCTTAAGCACCCTATTGATATTGGACAAGGCTGCTGGCAAGTCATTGATCCAGTGCATGGACAAGTTAGATACCACGATATCATACTGGCCTTCTCCCTTTAGCACATCGTTATCAAATGCTTCTTCGTCTGCCACTACTCTTACCACTTTTCCGGGGAACAATTCCTTGTAAGACTCCTGAGCGTCCCGTTCAAGCATTTCCTTAGACGAGTCCACCATCACGTACTCCTTGATCTTGTTGCGGATTTTAACCTTATCTTCATTTAATTCTTTGAGCATGACCTTTTTTTCTTCGTCAGCCTGGGGCGGTATCTCTGTTTCCGTGCAGAGGTTCTTGAGCAAGTTACCCAGATGCGATCCGAAATCAAGCAATCGTGTGAAGTCCCTGGTGATGAATGCAAGACGTTCAATAGTTCTGATAGCCACTTCATCCCTTAAATATTCCGTCTTTCTTGAGAGTTCTGGTGTTACAACGGGAGCCCTCGATCTCTGTGCGAGTTTTGCCTTTCTGTCAAACACCTTGAACTTTCCCCCTGACTTTGAGCTCGAGGCAAACCTCCTAGCCGTCCATGATGCAAGAAACCGGTTCATGATATCTTATGTGATAAAATATAAGATAAAATGGGCTCTCTTACGAGAAGTTGTAGTACTTAATGGAATATTAAAATGATATCTTAACCAAATATACCAAATTTTTCAATCCGGGGTAATTGCGAACAAACAGCGATGAGAACCACAACTACTAAATCTTCTATAATAAAATAGATATAGCATATAATATACAATACAAAATACTATAGAGTACCCCATATCACACCGTATGCCATGAGATTAACATTCGGCTACAGACAACTCGAGGCCATCCGACGATATTCAACCGGCAAGAATGATCTTCTAGAATCTGTTTCTCAGTCAATAGCCGCCTTTTCCACAAACGAACTAGACCAATTCAGATGGACTAAGGCCCATAGAATACCTTCCCATGAAGAGTTCCGCAAACAGATCCACGCTTTGGCGAAGACTGGCAAATACCATCGGGTATGGAAACTCGCATCAGAAATTAAGCTATTGAAGCCACTGGCCATTCCGGTCGAATATTACATAGCTCTACTCCAAGCTACACACACTATGAAAAGTAAGAATACCACGGTCGCTATCAATTTGTACGTGGAAGCGGTCAACCAGTACAAGTATGCATCTACTGTACTTCTGCCGGTGACTCCGATCCAACGAAGAGATCTCTGGTACCATTTACTTAGGCTGTTTGAATGGTGTGAGAAAAGCACTGATTTAGTGGCTCTCAAACTCATTGAAGAAGCTGAACGAGATTCCTTGGAATTAAACAGAAACAAGTTCTGGAAATACGAATTGATGTACTGCGCCGCATACATTCACACATTTCTCAACTGTCACCAGGTTTTTGAAGCCATCGATACATTTCACGACTGTGTGGACAGACTACTACATGAAGAGGGTATAGAGTACAACGAAATTCTTATCAACTTACCAACCAAAAGGTTGGTGCAGGTGTTGGCAGACAACGAGGCGTGGGATGAACTCTGTAGTCTATTGACTGAGATTTACCAGCATGAGGGACTCGCCGAGACATTGGACTTGGACTCCATTTGGGTAGAATTTCTTCAAGGGGCAGTTACAGGTAACCACTATGAACTCAGCAAGCTACTCACAGATCATTATATCTTGAAGGATCTCGGAGATGCGCCCTTGGAAACGGTACTCTTTGAAAACAGCAAGAACTTTGGCGATCTCTCCGACGGGCTCGTGATGCTGATACTTCAAATCTTATCACTGAATGGAGATGTAATGTCTACCATATCACTTATTGAGACCTTCTTCCTCCATAAGAATATGCGCGGTGAACGAGGTTTAACAAAGGAACTGAGCATTGATATTATCAGGGCTTATTGTACGTTTCCAGTGTCTAGTGATGCTAGTTTCGAAGAGGAAGACAGGTCTATGCTCGGAATTCTAGATGTCATCAACAAGTTTGTGGGTCGTTTCAAGAAGATAGATATCCGGCTCTCGTACAGGGATATCGGAGACATATTGTCAGCCAGATTCTTCCACTATCGCCTGGGTCTTCTGCTGGAGCAATCGCAGATCAATCCTAACAAACACATTGACGGTCACCTCCGAGGTAATCCCTTTTCCAACCTTGAAATCCTTGAGAGGTTTGTCATTACTCACATTCAACATATGATTGATAACAAATATGAACACGAGACCATCGCACTATTCATTAACTGCATTCTATATCACGTCAGTATCCTTCAGAATTTCACTGGTGTTATAAAAGTACTCTCTACGTTGTATCAGATCAATAACAACAACAGCGCAAACACTTTAAAGTGGCTCTGTGCCGATCTGTATATGATTGTATTGCACTCCTTGGGCCAGTCCTCCACTAGCAGATACTCGAGTGTTGTGCTCTACGAACATATGAAACTGCAATCCACAATTGAAGCTCACCATTTGGTCGACTTTATTCTGTCGTCAGTACGGCTGACCCACGACCAATCCCTAACATGGTCATCTATGCCCAACTTGCCATTCTTTCTTTACGAATACTTGTCCCGCGTAGACCATGTCGATATGCATGCGCGAGATATATTGGAGAATCTCCTGGGAATGATAAAACAGAGTTCTTCCTTAAAGGAGACCATTCGCTTTGTTCTAGACATGGAGAACGTGGATAGTACCGTAACTAACAAGCTCTGGCAAGACCAAGGACTACCTATGCAATTGCAATCGATTAATGAAATGGCTACTACGGATGACAACACACAGTCACACAAGAAGGATATAGATCTAAGGGACGCCAAGCGTTTGCGACGAGTGCTTGGTTAGTTAGAATTAAACCAAATTTACACAGCAATCAGAGCTAGCTGATCATTCCTTATTATGTCCTAAAAATCAAATTGTTATACTTATTCCATTCATATTCCCACGGCAGCCTTGATATCGTCCTCGTTTATTTCAATTTTCGATGCTCGGTTCGAGTCCAACCTGTGCTTGTTTCTCTTCCCCCATTTTAGTTTCATCGTCTCAATAAGTGACTTATCAGCATCTTCTGTTTCGGGAACAAAGGCTAAGCCTTCATGGGGCAGCAGTATCAGCAGCTGTTGGAGTATATTGATAACAGAATCGTCGTAATGGGAGGAAAGTGAAGCATTAAACGTAGACCCAAGCATGGTTGAGTCCATGGCCATACGCATAATGTTATTTGCATGACAAGCGAGCTTATCCTCGGAATCTTCCTCGATTTCATAGGTTTCATTATTATCTTTGTTGTTTGCTATGTTTGCGTTGTCTTCCTGAACCACGTTAGCAACAACTTTGACTGTATCAGTTGGTTTTTTATCGGAATATATCTCAATTGGCTGCTTCTCTGTGTTGACAATCACTGCCAAGTTTGTCTTCAACATTTTATTCAGTGGAGTGTAGGATTTCTTGACAGGTGTCGACTGCAAAAGAGACACCTGTGAAGGCTTCTTCTGCAATCCTGCAACAGGTCCAGCTGCCGGAGAAAAGAAAACAGACTTGTCCCCAAGAGGAGTGCCTGACGATACTGGCCTCGAACTGATGAGACTATGGTTCTGGCTCTGAAACTCGTCTTCATCTTGCTTCTCGATATCCTGCTCGATGGCTGGCCACGTTCTCTTGGTTCCTCTCGTAGGGGAAGCAGATATAGATGTATTTTTCCTTGGCGTCAGACTGAGAGTATCCGTGACTTTGTTGATAATAGCATCAACAATAACAGATTCATTTTCCTTATTATTGCAATCAGATTGAAGTTCAGGTTGAACCAGCACTTGTTCCACGGTGTGCGAATAGGGGAGCTGCACTTTATACAGATGTATCAACTGTTGGCTGATGGCCAATAAGTCTTGTAAGGGCCCTGGTGGAGGAGGTTGCAGTGGTTTATCACTCTGATATAACTGGGGCTTTTGTGGGGTAGGAACCTTATCCAACTGGAGATTGTTGGCTACACGGGCCTCCTTGAACTGGTCTGGTGTGATTGTGGCAAGGTTAGCCATATCTCTGGCGCTGGGGTATGGGTAGTTAATCATAGCAAGACTATGGGAAATATGTGGGAAAGTGGAAATGACTATGGAAGCTTTGATTAATTAAATTCTAATGGACCCACTTTTTTTAATGGGTGATGATATACTGTTTCAAACACAATAATGAGACTTTGGTGACTTTGATTTAAAGAACCATGGAATGGCGTTTGCTTGGTCCAACAGCACAGAGCTCTTCTTCAGGGGGAGTGAGGGTATAACCACTATATAGTAATCCGCACAGAAAACACCACCATCACTTATATTGGGTATCCTTTTGGTCCCCATCGGTCCAAAATATTTACTTAACAGCCGAATTGGGGGTATGCAGTATATGATATGTAAGTCACTTTATTACTTAATAATTCGTTCAATTTGTGAAGATTTATTAAGTAAGGTATTATGTAATGAAATGACACTTAGATCCTGGTCTTTTTCACAAATACTCGCTTTTGCAAACTGAGAGCTGTGATTGGCTGATGGCTGCGAAAGTAATGTGGTACAAACTACCTCCCCATCTTACTGACAAACTATTACTACGAACAGTGTAATGAACAAGTATATGTGAAAAGTCGTAAATTAACGAATACTAGTATACATAAGAGGAACAATAGGTATTCTCTCGGGAATTGTGCGGAACAAACTTTAGATAGCTACTGAGGGGAATTTATCAACTCTCTTGTAGCGTTTTCTTGAGCTCTGTTCCATTATGAATAAAGAACGAGGCGCGTAGCCAGTAATGCAAGCGTCCAAGAGGCGGGACCAGCCGAAATCAATAATGCAATATAGGGTCTAGGGGTAAGTTCTAGATGGTTTCTGTAGCGAGCATGCTTAAAAGCGAGTTTCATGACGAGATGGCCTTGTTTGACTCAATCTTAGTCAAGTTATCTTCAAGCACAGATTCGTTGTTTCCAACGTTATCAATGGGGCACGGCACTAAGGAGTTAGCGCCCACCATGAGGAAACACACGGCAAACGTAGTGGAGAACAACGAATGGGTCAAAGTATTTCTTTGAGAAGCCTTTATGGAGTTGAACAACATGGTGCTATATGCCAATGGATATGAGACTGTTGGGAATATGGGGAATAAATTAATATGGGAATAGATGAATAATGAATAGGAATGCTCACTAGCAATGCCTTATTAATGTAGTTTATGGAGCTCTAGTTGATTGGAAGAAAACAATAACTGTAGTAATGAAGCTCATCATTCCACTTTGGCAAATGTATTGAAAATTGACCCACTAAAACTTAAACTCGAGATCTTGTTGGTTTGCACACTACCCTTCTTGGTAATGGTCACAATCTCATTAGTTGTCTATGTACTGTTAAGACCGATAACTCCTAACAGGTAAGTGCTTTAATACAAATGCTAGGCCTTTACCAGATAAATATGTTAATCTGTAATAATCGAAGGTGTAATTCTATACTGCTATCGCTGGGGAAGTTCTCGGTAAAGGGTAGCATTTCTTTTGAATGATACCAAAGATTGAATTGTAGTCCATAGTGTCGGAGTTAAATGCAGGTATCGGGTGTAGGAAGAACTGGTATGGAATAGCTTACTATAATACTGTTCATAGAAAGAAAGGTATGTAATGGAAAAGGTAATAGTTGACGGCTAAAGTAGTGCCTTTTCTGTTGTCTAGGATTCAAGTATGGTAGTAAGTCATAATTAATTGTAGTCTTCGAACATATATTTTTGAGGCACCCAAATATAGTTTAATATTTGTCAATCTCAGTTTATATGCCAAAATATGTAAAACATATGGAACAAGAATGAACCTAAATGTTTCATATGACTAATTGATTATACCCCTCCCTTCTCAAGCATTGGTATATTTTAGCGTTTCAAATACACCTGCTGTTATCTATTTGCTCGCCATTTTTTATTCGATTTTTTTTGTCCACATTTTAAGTCCTACAATGCTACATTTCTCTTGTACTAGTGATGAAACACTCAGTCACTCCTGACTATCGCATGAACCCAGTCAATTAAACGTGAAATAAAATATGTACATGAAACGAATAATGAACTCATAAACCGAGCCCCGTATGCTCTGTGACTTATCGACCCGTGAAGACCCCTCTTATGCTATCTACTGATACACCTTCTTTGCACCATCCTTGACCACTGTGAATCCAGGTGTGAACTTTCTATCTGATCTCATCTCCTTGGCACTCTTGCGAGCCTCCACTAACTCGACCTTGACCAATTCTTTCACATATAATAATCGGTGGGCAGTGGAGGGACTTATCTTTTGGTACACTGTTTGGAAACGCTTGCTAAGCCCAAGAGCCTCCATGTTCTTGCGGACCACAGGCGCAAGCCCAATAGTCGATCTCATTTGCGTCACCTTGTAAAACATCGCTAACCTCTATGGATGCTACTTGGACCACTATTAAGTATTGCTAAAGTTTGGTAAAGGTTGGTAAAGGCTTTTGTTAAGTAAGGGAAAATTTTTCGAATAACAGAAGCGAAAATTCAGGGTCGTGTGGTGGATAATCGTGGATCAAAAAGTAATATAGGCGTCATTTTGGTGATAAGCTACTTTTCTCTCTTCTCATATGGTAAAGTAATGTACTGTTTGACGAATAGTGTAATTTTTGAAAATTATTGCGTAGATTGTATAGATATTATAGATATAGATTTTCTCATCACATTGAGTTGATTGCTGGTTTGAAATCTGTGATATTGCTCTTTCATCTGCTTTAAAATTGGTAATGCTTTCTACCGACAAGTATTGACGCCAAATACTGCAAATGAATATAATTGTCTAGGACAACGGAACTAATTGGTCAACACCATAAACCGAATAACTACATTGTGTGTGTCATATTGTATTTACCTCTAAGTTACCTCATTGTGGATGGAGGCAATGGATTCTACTGGTACTAAGGATGATTAAGCATTATGTCGTGTCTTTCCTCATTTGCAACTTTATGTCGTATTTGTTAATGATTACATCAGTGTTACCTCTGGTTACAATTCTGACTTTCAGACTTCATTGATGAGAGTCTGCAGCGTTGATATGGAATGGACAGAGTCATTGATCAAGAACTTCCTGAGGCAGGAATAAATAGGAAACGTGATGAGGTCCATCGCCAGATTCTCTCGGGTATTGATACGCTCGTGGATCAGATAGAAAATGGTAATGCGGAGGAGAGTAAAGTACTTGATGGGTTAACAAACAAGGTGATCCAGAACATCGACGAATTCGAAATTGCACCCAAGCTTCTCGATCGAGAACTCCCAACTTATTTTGATAAGCTTCTTGGTAGCTTCTACAAATTGCGCATACTGAATGGCACTAGTGAGGTTGCTTCAAAGCCACATGTTGCAGGTATACGGTCAATCTCGCGTATAGTGTATACATTTGCCAAGGTTCGTGGGTTTAAGCACATAAGTCAGTTGTTTACTACTGACATATATGTTGTTCCTCAAATAGTCTGTTTGCTTGAAGAATATGAGTTAATCAACAACGATGATGAATTGTTTGTTAGCTTACTTTGGATTTCAAATTTAGTGCTTGTGCCATTCCCTCTCGAACTAGTCTGTGGTATCACTTCTCCTCAGGATGGCGCTACATTCTCGAAGCTGATTTATAATGTCCTCCTTAAGGTATTCGAGAAGTACGAAACTATCTCCAAAAACTTGAACATCGCAACAGTTATCATGTCTCGTTTACTCAGCCGACCGGACCAGGAACTTCTCCGGTCTCAGTTCCTTAGATTGAAGAGAGCCCACAATTTGGGATACTTAATTACTATCAACAAATTGACAAAAAGGGTTAAATGGAAAGAAGACGAGATACCCATCATCGGTGAGTGTATGCGTGCAATAATTGAAGTGCCTGGAAATAACGCCTTTCTTGTTACCTATAGAGTCAAAATCATGGGTAAATTGACTCAAATCTATGCAACCCAAGCAGACTTTTCAAACATCGCCTGTAACATAAACCAATTGCACCAATTGATTGAACTGTCGGTTCTTAGTTACGATCTCAAGTACACTATTGCCAAGACTATGTATGCAACGTACCGACTGTTATCGCTTAGTGCCGTTAACTATGCACAACAATACCTTCGCTATATTTGGACCCAAATGATTTTCGATTCTGAAGCAGACCTCCAACTGTATCATGTTGCTCTTTTGTTTTGGGGATACATATTTCTTAAAGATAATGGGGAATATACTAATACTGAGGTATCTAAAATAATAAGTCATGTTGGCAAAATGTTATATACTGCTCACGAAAACAAGTTGGGAACAAATATAAGGGAAGCAAGCTTGTTCTGCTACTATGGTTATGTTCGCCAAGTTGGTGTAACCATTAGGGGGGGAAGTCACGATGCAGATTTGACGGTTATAAATTTTGTCTTTTGTAATTTATTAAAGCTTGTCTTGTTTGATCCAGAAATATATATCCGCAGATGTGCTTATGCTGTTTTGCAAGAATTTCTTGGGCGCTTGGGTATGGTACTAGATTCATCGGGTGCATTCCAATTGAAGGTCATGGAATTAATGGCAACACAGGGAATACTTCGGCAGGATCCCAAACTCGTTCGTTGGACAATGGAAGAACTAATCAAATTAGGTATTCCATTAAAGATACTCCTTCTGAATTTAATTGAAAAGTTACTTGAACCAGATTGCCCTAATTTGGAGAGAAGACGGGTACTTTTACTGTGGTATGTCAAATTAAAAGATTATAATTCCTCATATAAGTCGCTTCCGTCACTTTTGGAACAAAATTTTGTCGATGAGGAATATCTTGTGCTCATGCTATCAGATGATCTGTCCCCCTTGGACTTGGATGTAAGATTGATGATTCTACTTGGCATTGGAAGATGGGATCACCCCTTGGTAACGAAGTTAAAGGAAGACTTTGAATTCAATCCTTCGACTGATGCAATTCTAAAGGGTGAGAATATCTTAAAGATTTATATTTATGGTAATCAGTTAATACTGGATCAGGATCACTCTGTTGAAAAGCTTCTTCCCATATTTAAAGCGGTGAATACAAAAGGTCATGATTTACAAATGTTCATTCGATTTATGAAAACCAATCCTCTTTGGGAATGGAACTTGATTCTCCCCCTTATACCACACCATAAACTTTTGGCTCTGTGCATATTGTGGCACCCTGAATGTCCTTGGCAGGTATGGCTGTTAGTTGATGATGCAAGCGTACATTATACTACAAGAACAGTGATAATCGATAGCATTGAAGCCACTTGGGCTTTGCGACGCTGGGACCCCACGGAGAAATTAAAGAGAGTAATAGCTTGGTTGGATGATTATACTACCACCAATCAAGGGGATGTTGGATCGTATATACGAAGGGCGGCAATTCGACTTATACAATCGCGGACAAAAGACTTCAATGAATACAAAGAGGATACCTTGGCTAAATTAGTAAGAATGATGGGTGAAGGTATAGATGGAGTTCGAAAGGAAGCGCTGCAATTAGTAATTCTATGGATGAAGGACTCGACAACAGATATGTCATTTCAAATGAGCGAAGATGCGGCGACAGATTATGGGGCTTACTTTAGGTGGCTTTTTGACGGCTACTTGAGTTGTTGGTGTAATTGGCTGAAAGAATTCTGGACAGGCTTGGTCAGTGTACTTGGAACTAATGTTGGGTCTCATGTTCTTATGAATGGGTGTTTTAGCGAATTCTATCGGTTCTTCTTGGGGGTAGATGAGAGAGTCCGTGTTGAGATTATGAGGGATATTATCGATTTGATGTTTTTTGACTTAAAAACTAAAGATTTGGTATCGAGGAGCACTTGGACGCGACAACAAAAACTTGTAACTCTGGCATTACAATTGGTGTTGCGGATGTCTGATTGTGGGTTATTGCCCAAGATGGTTCAAGGGATCCTGTCAGGAGAATGTGCCAGTGGACTTGGAGATAAATTATATGTTCGCTGCTACAATTTAACTCTAGGGAAGAAAAGCGACGAACGAATGATACAAGCGATCAAGGTAATGCATATGCTTGGTGGTAAAGAAGCAATGAAGCGTGTTCAAGTATTAATCAGGCGGCACAAACTTGAACGATTGGCTCAAGAATTGGAATATTATTAAAGTGGGAAACAAAAATATCATTAAGCCATTGATTCACCTATACACTAAACTACACTAAACTACAAACAGTGGTATGAATTTTTAATGATATCCTGTTTGGTTTGTTAAATAATTCTCTATAATCCCACTAGCAAGTTGTCGGAGGACTTGTGGTAGGAGTCCTGGGATGCAACAGATTCCCTCCTTTCGGATACAGAGGCAATTGAAGATCTTCTGGCAGCAGCAGAAATGGATGCAATTGAACTTCTTCTGTTAGGGAACATACCAGCGAGACCAGTTTGCACTTGACCAGGGCCAGGTCCAGGTCCAGGTCCAGATTGAGCAGGATTAATAGAATCATCAGAGATAGAGTGGGACTGTGGCGGTACAGAGTCCAAAGGCGAGATGCTCTGATTCTGATTCTGGTTCTTGTTTTTGATCTGGTTTGCGTTTCTATTGAAAAGGAAGTTAAAAGGCATTATTGGGTATCGATTGAAAATGTGAATAGATGTGAAAAAATATAATTATTAGTAAATAGCAAGTTATTGATAACAGATTTGTTAGAAAAACAGTGATGGTGTGGGCTCCAGGGACAAATTTATAGTTGAGATCAGTGGGCGGCTAACTTCATGTGAAATAGAGGGGTTGCCACAGAAAGACAATCAACCACAAACACACATACACAGATAGGGCTATGATTGACAAGAATGCGTCTCTACAGGACTACTGATGGGATTGTATGACTGATAGATCGATGTTGAGGAGATCACACACATGGGTATTCCCCAGATAGTACGAGTGCAAACAATGGGCCAAAATGAGCATTCCGATAAAACGAAAGCCCTGGTCCTTTATCACTGTAAGATACGTGATCATTGCCCGTATACCTGGCGTGGGGTAATGCTGATAAAAGTAAGGGACACCGAAGACAGAAATAAGGTGGAGTAAATGGAAAGCGCACGTGATCTCGGACTTGATTTTGCCAGTGACAAGGAGAAACTATTATGTCATGGTTTCCCCGCACGATCCTGTTTGGAGGAGTGTATGGTGTATGACATGAAATGGAATTGATGAGGGGCGCAATATTAGTAGAAGATAGACGTCTTACTAGCCAATGAAATACGACGATAAATCTTTGTGACAATAGAATTTCTTACGGAAGAATTTTCGTGGACTGAAAATACGGCAAAGAGTTTTTGTATAACCCAAAATCAAAGATCTTGGGTGACGTTCACTTATGTCAAGTATTAAGTAAGTCATCAGAATGGATGTGTCTCAATCTTATGTAATACTTTATGTAATATTTCATGTCAGTATTTGCTGCCGTTTCTTACGTCAGCATATGATTACAATAATTTTTTTCTTATGGCACAGATTTCCTCTGTATAGTTTTAGTAACCATCCTCTTCTTAGTAAAGGATGAAAGCTGTCTTAGTAATAAATCGCACAAAGACGTTGACACTTAATCGGACCTGATCGTTCGTATGAATGCACCAAATCACATAAGCAATCAAAGTATCGGACTTAGGCAAAAGATAAGGGCGACAACATTACTGGGTATTCGAGGCATAGTAATGGCATTGGCAAGACTAAGAGCATAGGAAGCATACTGGTGCAGGATAAGACAGCTTATTTATCGGTATATTTGAATATGAAGGCCACGAAATGCATGTGCGTCGTATATAGTAACTTAAAAAGAAGCATTATTTAAGTCGTATAGAACTCAGAAGTCTAAATTTGGTCGGTAAGGTACGGAAAATTCCCTGGCTTAGCAAGTAGGCTTCCTAACGCCTTTACTATCAGCTAACGGATTAATCATTCAAACCACACAGTTATGCTAGAGTGTGCTGATTTTGTGTGGTGATTACGTGAAATAACAAAGGCCATAATATTATTTTTATTAACTAAGTAATCAGTAATGTTCGCGCTACCTCTTTTTTTACTAAACTTTGACAAAAGTTAGAAACACAAAGCCATATTACTAAATAACCACATTCTCCATATGTATTCGGCACATACCTACCAATGCATATAGTAATAAGTTATGTATAAAGGGACCACGATTTCCTCCTCCAAAAAAAATTATATGTTAGTTCTTTCCTCAGACAGTTTTATCACTATCTAAAAACATATACACATACACAATGGCTCCAAAGGTTGCAATCGTCATCTACTCCATGTACCACCATGTGGCTACCATGGCTGAATCCGTCAAGGCTGGTGTTGAGGCTGCTGGTGGTATGGCTAAGATTTACCAAATTCCAGAAACTTTGCCCCAGAACGTCTTGGACATGATGCATGCCCCTGCTAAGCCAGACTACCCAATTGCCAGCAAGGACACCTTGACCGAGTACGATGCTTTCTTGTTTGGTATCCCAACCAGATTCGGTAACTTCCCTGGTCAATGGAAGGCCTTCTGGGACACCACCGGTGGTTTGTGGGCTTCTGGTGCTTTGCACGGTAAGCCAGCTGGTATCTTTGTTTCTACTGGTACTCCAGGTGGTGGTCAAGAAGTCACTGTTATGAACGCCTTGTCCACTTTGACCCACCACGGTATTATCTACGTTCCATTGGGTTACGCTAAGGCTTTCCCCAAGATCACCAACTTGGATGAGGTCCACGGTGGTTCTCCATGGGGTGCTGGTACCTTTGCTGGTGCTGACGGTTCCAGATCTCCATCTGCTTTGGAATTGGATATTGCTAAGATCCAAGGTGAATCTTTCTACGAGACCATCAAGAAGTTCTAAGAATAAGTTTATACATAACTTAGTTTACTAAATTACACACGCTATAGATTACAATGGATTCAATTGAATGATAAATATTCAGTTTTTTGTCTACTATTTACCCCCTTTATTTTTGGGGGGAGAGGCCAAAATCTCTTCTTTGCTTGATAATTATGAGTACTTTCAACACACTCAAACGCAAACCAGTAGGCCTATTATTCTCCCCTCTGTGGTAACCGTATTCCTGCAAAAGTCTATATTGCCATTGTTAATGAAATTGATCCTCTGTGACACACTACAATTTCCGAGATTGTAACAGGACCTCAATTGGGGTGGGACACAACTAACTCATTTGGATTCTGGTTCAAGATCTAGTTCAACTCCTTTCTGGCACATACCAAAGACTCGGTACAAAAGATGTATCAAGATTATGTCTTGGAGTACGTGTTGTCGGCGATAGGTAGCACAGTCTTTACACGGAAAATAAAGGGCCCAGACTTGCGTGTATACTTTAGCTAGTGGGTTCGGACATCAGGCAACGTTTCAGTTGGAAATTTATGAGCCTGGCATCAAGTATGATCATTTGAGCATATCAGTCCTAGCCCATTTGCTTTTGTCCCTATTGATATAATTAGTGTAGCACAGAAATAGGAGGTAAGATCGTTTTTAAAGGATGCGACACCAGCACTTGCTGAAAGTTAATTTTTGACTTCGCGCTACCAAATAGCATTCAGGTGTGGTATTAGTTGTGGTATTAGTTACCACCACGCCATTTGTTACATAGATAAGTTCTTTCAATTACTGTACTACATACGTTGCATCTCTCTTTAGTGGAGTACATACGAAATAAGTAACTGAGTATCCTAGTCGCGGTTATGCTTCTTTTACTGTACCATTGCATGATCTGTTGTGAACATTTGAAAAATATAACAAACCATTTTCCGCGGCAGTAGTGGGGCATTTATGCACAAAAGGTAAAAAACTTGGTCTTAACTCCAGAGATGCAGAGAAAAGATCCGTACTTCCATCTTAATACGACAGTGATAAGTGTGGCAGTTCATTTATCACTGGCAATATCTATCAGAGACAATACGCAATAGAACATTTGGCAGTGATAATATGCAGCAATAATAGCATTTATCTGTGAATATAACCGTAAATGTAGAACAGTTTTAAAACGTGTTAGGAATAACTTTCGGTAGCACTGATTCTGGTTACCCAAGACCCCCCCCTGGAAATACCGTTGTTTACTTTCTTCCCACTACTATGATTGCCCTACTATTCCACTCTTCACAAAAGTATCCTGTCACTGAGTGCTACAACATATATAATAGAGCACATTATTCTATGAAATGTCTACCTTTAAAATATACTTTGTCAAATTTCTTTTTTTTTTTCATTAATATGGGGTTCCTCCATATCATCCATATCACACTCTATGGCTATATACATTTGAGCATTGTATTCACTTTTCTTTCATTCTATGCATCGGTACATACATAAATCAGATCGTACTATCTGACCACTGGTTTCGCCCTGACCAAACTACCCCACAAATCGGGGTGGTCGTCTTTGTGCAAAATTATGGGGTAGTGGTGGCCTGTGTACCTTTTTCCAGCCAACCTGAGTATAAAAAGGGGACAATCCCCCGATTGACTATTGGACGAACATAATTTATTTATATTTGGTTTACTTTTTGCAACTACAGGTAGAAGCCGAAAAGCTCTTCATTCCACAATGATCTACGACACGTTTGAATACGAGGAGAACGTGCCCAAGTTGCCAGTGCCGTCATTAACGCTGACAGTACAGCAATTGCTTGAGGTTTTGGAGCCGCTCTTGTCCACTGAAGAGTTCTCTGAGGTATTTAGTGAGGCCACTTCTTTTATGTCCAACAAGACTGTTTTGGTGGCTCAAAAGCACTTAGAACACATCTATAAGCTGGACCCAGAACTCACCAATTATTTGAACTTTGTAAATGGCGAAACTGCCCCCGGGATCTATGGTGAGTTGAAAAATGACATTTTACCCCGTAACCCTTATTTGATTTTGGAAGAGGATCCATACTCCAAAACTTTGCATCCTCCCACACAGGCAGAGAGAGCTGCCACGTTGATCAACTCCACATTGAAGTTCATTGTATCGTTGAGAAACAAGACTTTGAAACCGGACATAACTCCCAAGAACCAGACCCCCTTGTCCATGAAATGCTACTATAACTTGTTTGGCACTACTAGAGTTCCTGACGAGTCTGAGGATGCTGCGTCTTTTGGAAGACATATCACTATCCAGAAATACTCCAACATGGACGAATCGAGACACATTATCGTTCTTTGCAATAATCAATTTTATCTGTTGGAAGTATTAACTCCCTTGGCCACAGAAGATGACGCCAAGTCAAAACACAAAATTTGGTTCCTGGACGTTGAATTGGCTGAAATCTTTGATAAAATCATCCTGGAAGCAACAAAAGTTGCACCAATCGATGCCATTAAGGGATCCCTCGGTGCTTTGACCACCCAATCTTACACCAATTGGAAGTTAGCTCGGTCAGAATTGCAATTATCTAATCCACAACATTTGAAGTTGATTGATGATGCCCTCTTTGTTGTTGTCTTGGACCATAACTCTCCTAAGAATGACTCAGAGAAGACTCGTGTTGTTGCTCATGGTTCTTCGCAGTTGACTTCCAACAATATCCAATGCGGCTCTTGTACCCTGAGATGGTATGACAAATTGCAATTGGTTGTCACTAAGAACTCAGTTGCTGGTATCAGTTGGGAATCATCCATTATGGATCTGACTGCCATTTTACGGTTCATTAGTGATATCTACACAGACTCCTTATTGAAATTAGCTAAAAACATCAATGGGTCCGAGTACACTTTGTTTGACGATACCATTGAGTTTGTTCTGGCGAACGCCGACAAAGGAGGTGTTAAACCAAAATATGCGTCTATTGATTTCAATATGACTCCAACTTTGTTGCAATTGGTACACTTGTCAGAAACAAGATTGACTGATTTGATCAACCAACACGAATACGTCACTTTGGACTTGAAATTGCAAACGCACATGATTCGGAAGTTCAACATTACCATCGATTCTTTGCTTCAATTGGCCTTCCAGATCACAAACTATTCCTTATATGGACAGTTAGTTAACACATTAGAACCAATTACCACGAGAAGATTCCGGGATTCAAGAACGGAATTGATCGGTGTTCAATCAGAACAAGTTTCCAACTTGGTGAAGACTTTCTTAACCAATTCAAACAGTTCCATTAAGTGGGAATTGTTTAAAGAATGTTGTGCCTCACATACTCAAAAGTACCATGACGCGATGTTGGGTAAGGGTTTTCATAGACATTTCATGGCGTTGAGAACATTACTTAGACGTAAGGGTGCTATTACCTATCTTAATGAAAAGAACCCTCAATTACCACCAATTCCTACTGATATTGAAGAAATCTACAGTGTTCCACTTTTGTTCAACCCATACATTCTTGACAAATTAACCAGTCCTGAAATGTTAATCTCTAATTGTGGTAACAATGCATTGAGATTATTTGGGTTCCCTCCCGCTGTTGACAATGGGTACGCTGTTGGATACATTATCCACAATGATAGAGTCATAGTTTCGTTGTGTTCAAAGTATAGGCAAACCGAGAGATTTGCTCTCACTTTCAAATCCGTTATTCATGAACTCACTAATTTGGTTAGGACCAAATCCAATTTTATGATTGATATCAATGATACGGAGTCGAGAAAGATGGAATTAAAGAAGTTAGCCATCCAAAGAGAATTGCAATTTATTGACAAGGATCTTCCTTCTACCAGACATCCTATCGAATTGACCTTGGGAGGTTCTGGTGCTGCCGGAGATGATAATAAGCCTGTTCATGGTATTCATTTACATTACGATCCTTCTGTTGATCAATTCGATCCCTCTGACTTTGCCAATGTGGCAGCTGAAGCTTTCCAAAAGATGACACATATGGCAACCCTGATGTCACAAACGTCAACATTGAACCATCAGAATAATGCATCAGATGAAGATGATGGTCACCGCACCTCTGCCGCATCGGAAAAACAGGCTGGCATAGGAAGAGGACGTCGCAGATCTTCAGCTGACTACGATCTTCTCGGTGGTTATGGATACTTTGATTTTGGAGAATTGGACATTCGTTCGAACGAATTGAGTCGGACCCAGTCCTACATTGGCAGTGTGTCCAATATCCACAGTGCTCTTGGATCGCGTCACCACTCGCAGACCAATTTGAGACAAATGGCTTCGAGTCCTCTGTCGCTTCTGGGGCCTAACATGTTGGATTTGCGTTTGCTGATGACTGGCAAGATGGAGGGCCAATTGAGTGATTCTGGTAGTCCTGCTCCTGAAAGGCAACAGGCAAAGCCCAAGAGTGAAATTGGTACTACGTTGAATGTGTCGTTGTAAGCATATTATTTATTATTATTTATTATTTATATTTATTATATTTATTATATTTATTATATTTATTATATTTATTATATTTATTATATTTATTATATTTATTATATTTATTATATTTATTATATTCCAGGGGAATAATTCGAGGGTGTAAAAGGTATTACGAATCTAGTACTAAAACTCGGTGATTTTTCCTTACTAACAACGGCGAAATTGGAGAACCTCATTATCATAACAAATTGTACTACTACTGTTAATCCAACAGCTGTTCAGTTGGCATATGTCCACATCTCAAACTCTTTTCTTGTGAACCAGAATTAGAACTTGTAGTTATGACCCGGCGACAATATTCCCAAAAAGGCAAAGTGATCTCCGACACATTAGCGGAAAAAAATCGTGGGGAAATCACCTACAATTATTCATTACATCAACACCTACAAGAAGCAGTATCAACGTCCTCCCACTAAGGCTTCTCTCAATCGAACATTGGAACGTCTGCAATGATTCCAAAATCAGGATGGTCCACTGTGTCCAAGGCAATTGTGCTGGTCCGAGGTCCAGATGCGACCAAATTTCTTAACGGACTAGTTTCATCTCGGCTCTTGCCCTCCATTACTAAGAAGAATGAATACACGGTTTCTGCCGATACCGGCGAAGTGCCAGAAATTCCCACGATCGAAGCCTTTGATGCTTCGTCCAACTGGGGCATAATCCACGAAGATATCTACGATGAGTGGCCTTCGCATGTTTGGCTTTCCAGACACGGTATAAACTCTGCGTTCTTAAACAGCAAGGGGAGAGTTCTTTGGGACTGCTTTATATATCCTACACCATTTAGTGGGTCCGATGCTACGGTACCACCTGAATTCTTGATAGAAGTCGATCCTGCGTTTGAATCTAAGCTATTGACATATTTAAAAATGCACAAGTTGGGGTCTAAGATAACCATTGCCAAGTTGGACGAAGCTGTATCCAATTACTACTATAATGACGAAAATAACGGGTTTGATGATTATTTAACTGCGTTAGACGAAACCTACGGATATAACTATACCGTTTCGGAAGCATGGAAGAATGCAGAGGCTATGCAATCGAAACTCTTCAATCCTAATGTGGTCCATAAAGGGAATCTTTTAGGGTTTGCAATAGATAACCGCATTCCCAACTTTGGCCTCAAATTTATCACCAAGGGAGTCCCAACGACACTGTCAACGTCAGAATCAGAACCATTGGAAATCTCAGACAATTCAGAATCATCGCCCTTTATTTTCCCTGCTTCCAAAATCTCTTCTGACGATATTACTCTCAGAAGGTACATCAACGGACTATATGAATGTGGAGACAATCCCTCGGCCTCATTGTTCCCCTTTGAATACAATTTGGATTACATCAACGGACTCTCCCTCGATAAAGGATGTTACATTGGCCAGGAGCTCACCATTAGAACCTTCAATAATCAACTCTTCCGTAAACGAATAATGCCGGGCCAATTCTACGATATTGTTAACGGACCTCCAGTCGAATTATCCCCAGCAAAGCTGTCTTTGGAAGTGGCAGACGACGCTCTCTTGCCTATAGACGACGTTGAACCGGAGGCAGAAGCTGCAGCAGCAGAGGCAGAGGCTGCTACAGGGTTCCAGGGTAATAGTAATCCCTTTGGAGGGGTTTCTAAAGTCGTCCGTAAACGGAAATCATCTCCGGGCAAGATTCTTGCCTCTAGAGATAAGCTAGCTTTTGCCTTGGTTAACCTTGGAGGCATGGATAAGAGCAGGGGACTCTTCCAAGTTAAGACCGATCAGGGATATATGGGATTTAAGGTATTTCATCCTAATTGGTGGCCTCAGGAATAGAGTATGGTAATATTTCTGTGTAGATATTAGGAGTGAATATGCTTAATTATTTTTAAATGCAATGTAAGATTACTTGAGTGATATGTGATAACATAGTACTTCGTATTCTTTCATATTGCAGTGCTGTGAATGCAAGGCACATTGACACAATGCTCAAAATGCATCGAGTTACATAGGTCAACGATAAAAATATATGCATACGAACATTCGATGCATGCGATTACGAACGTTGTACGAAATAAAATTGAAAGTAAGCTTTCTCTCAATTCTCAGAAAATATGGTACCTCTATTGCATATCCATTGTAGGTCACTGCAACGAAAAGCTATCAGCAATTTCTCTCTGTCCTCAAGTCCCAGAATTTATCCGGCTACTGGTGGTTACTCGGGCGAATTGTTTTCCAGGTGATAATTCTTTGATTGGATCACGGAGAGAAATTAAGCACAAGCGCAACCCCACGAAGTCAGAACACATATGTAAGAGCTTGCCAGTCCTGCGATCATCAGACAGCATGAAAATACATTCATATCTTTTATAGATGCAAAATTCCAGTAGCGGAGCAGAAGTAAACATTTCCAGACTCTAATTTGTATTAACCCTTACTAGTAGCCACAAATGGCCGAAGATGTCATTGCACTTAATGTGCCTTTCAGATGTCATCAGTGCCCACATTACCAACATAACCGTCAGGATCCGCGTTCACATAGGCAGATAATTTTTGTCGGAAATCCCAGTAAGGTAACAATGGGTTCAATGTCCTCTAAATGTTGATTCTTAGTTTTCAGTACTGTGGAACTTCCGAATGTGGCCTGTTCTTAAAAATGGTTGCCAAAATCAATGCCATATGATGAGTCAAGATAGAAGGCCCCAAAGAGACCACTTGTTGTACTGAGTCGATGATCCACTTTTATGCTCGCTATACATGTATAACTTCCATGGATGAAGTAACAAGTTCATAAAGTTTAACTGTGTTTGAAGACAGTAATGTAACAGACATCAATGCAAACTAAATTGAATTATACACTGTTATGAGCTAGACATGGAAATAAATCATACTTTAGCAATAGGGAAATAAGCCTTTTTATTAATACTATTGTCAATATCGTTATTAGGTAATTATTATTACTTGAAGAATGTTGTTAACAAGTATAAGAAGTTCTGAAATAGGGATAAGGTTTCCCAATTAATTTGTTGCATTAATAGGGCAACTTGCAGTAACATATTTTACAGCATTCCCATGCAGACTTCTCTCGATCGGACAAGTTGTTAAAGCAGAATGAACTGGTGATTAGGGTTAGTTCATTCTACTCTAATGCATAATAAACCAATACTCTTGGGTTATCTTTTCCATTCTACTTCTGGGGTAATTTTTCATACGATCATTACTTAAGGCATATTATTGAGCTGTAACAATTTTGATAATTCCTATATGATCCTATGAAACAAAATCCTCCTTGGTGTCCCACCTTTCAGTAGACTTTTGAAAGCACGTGAATTTATTAGGACTACTAATATGAACATCAATCCCAGTATGGATCATCATGTTGGTGGCAAAAGCATCTTTCCGTGAGCAAAATATCCCTACATACATTTGGGCCCCGCAAATTGTTATATTTCAAGTTAATGGTGGTACTGATTGCATCGGCAGCCATGCAATCAGAATAGTTCTTAATTACGAGCTCTCATCGTGAATACTTATTGTATCTCCATCAATAATCATTTCTTCATTAACCACTTGTGTAATTCTTCATATTTTGTTTTAGAAACCATTCGTTTTTCACTTCAAGAGTCCATCTGCAGTTTCAAGTGCTCGATCTGTGCAAGTAAGTCACGGATATACTTGCTTCCCAATTCAACGGTGGTAGCTTTCGAAGGAATCGTCACTTGATCATGGTACGATTGTGGTACAAGCTGGCCTAACTCATGCACAGCCATATTCATTCTGTTACGCCGCACTTGCTCTGCCAATTTGTGGGAAGTCTTTTTGGTAGTTCCACCCGGCTCGACCTTTGAGGGATCGCCCAAGTGCGGGCTGGCAACTGATGTTGTCTTCAGTATCAGTTTGCGAGGACGGCCTCCCTTAAAAGTGGGAGACAGAGACGTTCCAGTACTGGTGGAACTGGCAGAAGAGGTTCTTGAAAGGGAATTATAATTATTTGAAGGCCCAGAACCATTAGACGAAGCTGCCTTATCCTGAGCCAATTTGCCCATAGTGAACCCCATGAGACGTGGGGTAGTAGAGCCACTTGGTCCGGAAACAGCCTCATCTTTATCGTCGTCCATAGACGAATCGGGAAGTCTGTCGAACAGAGGGTAAACTTGTTCTCTTTTTAATACTGGAGAAGCTGTTGAATTTGTAGATTTAGTAGTAGTGCCAACGGCTGGAACAGAACCAGTACTAGAACTTGTTGTAGCATTTGAAATTTTTGGTGAGTTCGACAATGCTGAGATTGAGTTAGTTTTATGGGCTGCTAAGGTTGGCGTAGAATGGGGAGTTCGTCTCTTCGACAGCGGGTGCAGTAGCGAGGAGTCCTTTTGAGGAGCGTAGAAGGATGACGAACTTCTACGCTTTCCCGAGGTCTGTGGTTGTGCCATAGCTGCTTGTTCGTGAGAAATTGCATTCAACGCAGGTGAAGTTAATGGTTCAAATGAAGCTAATGGCAACTTGTGAGCTGTGTTGGAAGCATTTTCCAATGGTGTTACCGCTGGAGACACCAATGGTGTAAAAATCACATCTGGGCGTACATGTTGACTTGAAGGCTGATGGTAGAAGTCAGTAGAATTTCCGTGACTCTGGACTAGAGCTCTTTGATGATGAGTTACTGGTGACATTTTGTTCATGTTCAAGAGCTGTTGTTGGCGATGGTACAAGTGTTGATCATTATAGGATTTTTCGTTCTGGCCAGGCAAAATTGGTGAGATGAACATCAGAATATCATTGGTAAATCCTGAATCATTGTGGGAACGGTGTTGAGAAGTTGAGGTTTTTGTGGTTGCATTGGGATTTGACAGAGATGTTGAATTTGCTGCCTTGTGTAATGGCGTAGGTGGTGGGAAATGTGAACCAGATGGTGGGAAAGCTGTAGATTCTGTTCCTAGAGTACTAATGTCGGAAGGGATAAAGTCCAAGTCCAAATCTGTAGGAATTCCTGCAAGTGGGTTATTGGAGGATGACTTAAGAGCTGCCACAGACGACGATGCAGGGTGGTGGTTCATGTTAGTTGCATTTGCATTGGACGGGTTATTTGTAGCGGAATTGTTTGCATTTGAATTTGTCATCGAATTTGGCATATTGCTAGCGGTCGCCGAAGTATTGGCAGAAGTCGAAACTTCGGGAGAACGAGTTCTATCATCCATATGGAAATGGTGGTGATGATGATGGTGCACTTGGATGGATCCGTGGGAGTGGGTAGTTTCTGTATTGGTCAGTGACGGCGAAGGTTTCAGGGTTTCTAGCTGTGCTAGCAAAAGGTGATCTGACGGGCTCAAGAGCGATTCTTCGTCCAACATGATGGTTTAATCGGCAGTTGTAAGGGATAAGTGTTAATTTGAAAATGGAAACAGTGGGGCGTAGTCGACTATAGTACGAAACTATAGAGTTCGTACTGCTGTGCTATAAACTGTTGTGTTGTAGTTACTGTACTGTACTGTAAAATTGGCTAATATTCAATAGTGATTCTTTAACTTCAGACAATTTCAGATCTGAAGCGTGTTGTATTGGGCTGCTCTTGTTGTAATTTCACCAAAGTCTAAGCTTGCGCAGGTCAATGCTATCGTACAGTGTATGGAACGTTAGCACGGATCTGGGACCACCAAGTATGAAATATTTGTGTTGGCAGTTAGGGACGAGACTCGGGCAGGAAAAGAGTCAGACTGGAAGTAACCGAGGAATTGGGATATTTCCAGTAAAGTCTCTGATATTTTTCTGAAAAGCGCTTGCTGTAGATAGGTGGGCAGCACTAGTACACAGTTCTTTGGGACTATGGACAATCTATGGTATTGTGGGTTGGAGACTAGGGTATATTATTAAGTGAGATAGGTTGAGTTTGTATGGTAAAAGTAATAACAGTAGAAATATTCATTTTGATGCCATACAGTACGAGAATGGTAACAGCGTATAATTTGGTACAATTCTCACAGATTCTTAGAGGAGGCAATAGCTTATAGTATGGAGTGCTTACAGAGTGATACAACGTATTAACGTTAAAAGTATACTTATGGAATAGTTGTAAATGATTATAAGTATTTATGGGTAGGTATGTGTACTGGTATGGTGCCATAGATTGCGTTGGATTTCTACTGTAAAGCCATTACTGGTTAAACTTAAACTACTATTCCTGAATTTAACGGCATTCCCCGGGAAGTAATTAGGTCTCGAACTGAGAATATGTTTCACTGTAAAAGTGCAATTTACCCCTAGTTGAAATCCCATACTAATTGTCTAATTATTAATGATAGAATTTGTTCAACCGTAAAAAGTCTTACTTTATATATATTCTGGTACCATTTGATACATCACGCATTATATCTGACTATACTATTCTTCAGTGTTTCACTCGCTTAACTTCTCCTTTTCCTCAGAGACCCCATTCACCCGATATACCCATACTGAGTACGGAATGTAAGAAGGTAATTACACCCACGTGGGGCTGCAAAAAGTGTTCTGTGCACACAAGGGGTGTAGATAGTGTCAACCATATAGTGGTAGTGCTGTATGGACGTAGAATACTCAATCCGGCAACTGATACGATAGGCAGCAGAATGCAGTGATATATCAATAGACGAAGTAGTGTTGTTCATTGATTATGTAAGTTAAAGGTATATGAGTACACACGAGTAGTTGTGTAGTGTGACATTAGTATGGATATTTGTATGAGAGAATGTGCTCGAGTACTTTCCAATTACATTTACTGTATTAACGACTGTATTAGCTGATATGACTACTGTAATAGCTACTGTATTAACTACGGTATTAACCACTTTATTAATTAAGGTATGAACTACTGTATTCAATATATGTACATTAGCAATTACTGGCTGAAAAGGTAAGAATTTATGTGCGTTGCCTGTAACTCTTGTGAAGATATGTGTTTACTATAGCTATTAACTATGGTTGTAGTCACTATAACTGTATTGCCTGTTGGTGAGTTTATTTAAATGGTGATATCTATTACTACTCATTAGACCTAATCGATATCCATTCACTTTCAGTTCAATATATTATGATATTATGAGTAAATCATAGCATGACTTATAAAGGAGAATCTACTGTTCCACGATCACATTAATAATAGAGAAAGTTATAACATTACTATTCAATGTATCAAAAAATAACCCAATAGTTGAATTAATCATACCATAAAATATTCACTATATTTAACATCTACAATTGCGGATGTTAAACTTCCTTAGATTATTGGCCCAAATTTCCCATCTTCTACAGTATAGCCAATACATGCATACCAATCCACACAATGAATGGCTGCATTCCGTCTACGCTTCCCATTAGTCACTGTTTCTAATTTTGCTATGTACAAAGGGTATATTTTCAATTAATGGCATCAGCTCATAAATTCATGTCAGGTTGCTGGTTGCTTTAGGATTGATAGGAGTGGGTGTATGCGAAGCAGGAGCGTTTCTCTTATCATCAGACCCGTTATCACCTGCACCGCTGCTTCCACCATTGGTACCCTTCCCACGGCTTTCCTGGTTGGCATTGCTCGATTTGGGCCCAGGAACAACTGTATTGCTGATAGTCTTGGGCTTGTTGATAGCTTCCCCAAGTACAATCTTTTCCATTTCATCCTTTGTTAATGTCTCGTATTCCAATAAACCTTCGGCCAATCTCTGTAATTCGAGCTTACGTTTCGTCAACAACCCACGACTACGACCTTCACTGGCCAATAACAACTCGCGGACCTCACGATCAGCCATATCCCTCATCTGAGGCGACCAGCTCTCCCAGTTATCACTCAACTTGACTGGCCCAATTTTCTCACTCATCCCATAGGACGTCACCATGGCACGAGCTACGTTGGTTGCATTGGCCAAATCACTGGCGCACCCACTAGTAACGTTTTCGGCCCCATTTAATATTTCTTCAGCTATCTTTCCTCCCATACACACATCCAAACGGGCCAAACACTCTGTCTTCGACATATCAACCTTGTCCATCTCAGGCAACTGGAAGGTAATACCTAAGGCACGACCTCTAGGCAAAATAGTAGCCTTGTACAAGGGAGTAGCTCCAAGCAGATACATAGCCATAATGGCATGACCAGCCTCATGCCATGCAGTGTTACGACGACTTTCTTCAGTAATCACCATCTTTTTCTTAGCAGCACCCATCAAAATCTTATCCTTAGCCCATTCGAAATGCTGCATGTTAACCGAGGGAGCTCTCAACTGAGACGCATGCACAGCTGCCTGGTTTACTAAATTCATCAATTCAGCACCACTCAATCCAGGGGTACCACGTGCAATAATGCTTGGGTCAACATCATCAGAAGTCTCAACATTTTCCATGTGATGCTTCAAAATGTCAATCCGACCACGAACATCAGGCAAATCAACAATAACTTCCTTATCAAAACGACCGGGTCTGGTCAATGCTTTGTCCAACAGTTCTGGGAAATTAGTAGCACCAATGATTATAATACCACTAGTTTGCGAGAACCCATCCAATTCAACCAACAACTGATTCAATGTTTGCTTAGCATATGCTTGATCCTTGGGGTTACGCTTACCTCCAATAGCATCCAATTCATCAATGAAAATAATAGCTGGAGACTTTTCTCTAGCTTGAGCAAACAATTCACGAATACGCTTTGCACCGACACCAACATACAACTCATCAAATTCAGAGCCACTCATGAAGAAAAAGGGAACACCTGCTTCTCCTGCGGTGGCTCTGGCAAGAAGAGTCTTACCGGTACCAGGTGGACCTGTGAGCAAAACACCCTTAGGCAACTTACCACCCAAGGCAGTAAATCTTGAAGGGTCCTTCAAAAACTCAACTATTTCCTCCAACTCGGCTCTGGCTTCGTCACAGCCACATACATCCTTGAAACGGACAGTAGAATGAGAAACGTCAATCAGAGTGTTCAACACTTCATTTGTCTTGAACATTGTCCCGTGTTCTGTGATGTAATCAAAGGCCGTAGTAATACCGTAAATAGCTAAACCCAAGGGGATCAACCACTTTAACCACCTAGATACTATAGTTAACATATTCTCATTAACAATCACATGTACTGGTTCATATTTAGAACCGATACCACCAATTCCACCATTTAAACCTCCTCCGTTCAATCCGGCACCTCCCAAAACGGATCCTAAGCCCTGTGGAACCATACCTCCGGTCTGAGCATGGCTACCGTGGCCTGAAGCCTGTGCTGAAGCCAACTGTGAGGCAACTTGGTCCGCCTTCCCCTTTTTACCCATGCGATTTAAAGCTTCCATGTACAAACGCATGCAATCTTCGTTGGCTGCTATCCCAGGGGTTTCATACCGTTGTACAACAATATGAGGATAATTGTGAGCCAAAAGCGATTTGTAGAAACTGGCTTGGAGAAAAAAGTTGTTCAAATCCCGGTTGGCTAACTCTTCTTGTTTCTGTAACAGATTCAACGTCAGAGTCGACACCTTTCTGATCGATCCCAACGATCCCAACGATCCCATACCCATAGTCATACCCATAGTCATACCCATAGTTTGTTTCCGGGAGACAAATACTCTGGCTGTGGAAGACATTTGTCTCCGTGCTAACATCTGCACCACAGCGTTTGCCGTTTTCAACACCGCCGAACGGTGTAGGGTCAGGCTCCCTATTCTTATAACATTACTCATCTATTTTTCACAGCCCTGATATTCACCAGGTATAAGTGTCTAAATGACGGCCGTAGAAAAGAAGCAACAGTGTAGTGTTTTATATGAGTAAGCCATTTTTTGCCGTTGGTGAAATTTTACCGATGACGTGTGTGTCGTGGTCGGTAGCGCCGCGATTGTGGTTTCTTTTCCACTTTAATTTTGTATGCGGAGAAATACTATGTAGGCTTTCCCAAGTTTACATAATAATTCACATAATATAAGGGTCATCTTTTCTGCTAATTAGTGGGTGTTTTGTCATACTAAATATGCAAGTGAATATTCTAGTGAAAAGTCGATGGAAGTCAATTATTCGACAATAGCGGAAAATTAAATGTATTTGTACATTAATGAGCCTGGTTAACTGTGCGGGACTCTAAATAGAAGCTATATATTATAAGCAGTTAAAAAAGAAATCCAAATGAATAAGTTACACTTAAAATTTTTACGGTGTATGTCACTTTTATATCATTTAACTGTAATACGTCTTCCTTGTATATTTTCCTATCTTTCCTCTATTTTCCTCTACTTTTCCTCTACTTTTCCTCTACTTTTCCTCTAATTTTCCTCTTTGTTTCCTCTTTGTTTCCTCTTGTTTCCACTTTGTTTCCACTTTGTTTGCATGGCCACTGCGGTGGTCTATGATCTAAGTATAATTATTTGGTACTCTGTATTATTAGCCTAGAACCCGGTAATGCGCAAATCATCGTGTGTAGAGTTTGCGGCGATGGAAAGACCATGTTCATTCGCTAAATGAAGAAGACAGATGAAATGGAAACTTGTAGATAAGTCTTTCCGTTCCTCGGACCCATAGTACTTGCCAACATCGTTAATGATTGTTCGGAAAGACTCAGTCTTTGCTTTCTGTACTTCTGATTCTGGTTCTGGCTCAATGACGTCACCCTCGGGTACAGCTTCTAGTGCTGGAGACGTAGCATGTCGCTGCATACTCTGCCAGATGGTATCCTTGAGTCGTTTGACATCAACACGTTTGGCTACTCTTGAGAAGTTGACATACTCGGGCCGCCGTCTCCTGTACTGCGACAGAGAATCACTGCTCAAGGCTGTATCTTGTGTTCCTGGACCTTCTTGAGATTCAAGGAATGGATTGTTATCTTTTTCATCTCCTTCGTGATTATGAGTGGAGTTGGCCATAGCATCCCCTTCAAACGCATCATTAAAATCAATGCCTCCAAAGTCATCATTACCACCAAAGTCATTATTGAAATCCTCTTCTTCGGCTTGAATAAATGACTCCAATAAATCACGGTTCTTATACTGCTCCGCAAAGAAGTTCTCATCAGTGATCTTGTTTTCTTCTTCAACTACCTTCACTTCATAGTCTGCCGATGTTTTCTTAACTTTTCTAAATGTGTAAATTGGTACATTTGGCTTTGTAAATAAGTGGGTCAACTTGGACGATCTGAATTGAATATCTTCGGGCAAAAGCATTTCCTGAGTTTCATCGTATGCAATGCTTCCAAGTTTCTTGGCTTTGGTGAAAATCAAATCTTCAAGCTCATCGTCATCTTCACTACTAAAGAAATCAATGGTGGTTGCCTTTTTCTTTTCTGGTGCAGCCGAAGTAACAGACTTTCCATCTTCACTCTTCACTTGAGTTGTGCCACCTGCACTCTTAGCATTTGCTGCCATTGCATTCTTGAAAGCTGTCACACGCCAGTTTTCTGGCCCTCTCCAGGACGATTTCAATCGCTCATCAAAGTACGCCATGAGATCTCGGTCCATCACCCTTTCAGGAATGGATCTTTCTGTATACTGTTCTTCCTCGTTAAATATTTGTTGAACAATGCTCTTGTTTAGGTTATCGATAGGGTCCTCACCATTGTTATTATTGTTGTCGTCATCCATATCCATTTCAAAATTATTGCCAAAATCGGGGCCAAAGTTGTCATTATCATTGTCATTGAAGCTTGGAAATTCATTGGATCCCATGGGTTCTTGGTGGGCTGTGGAAACAGCTTCTGTCTGTATCTGATTGTTGACGTTATCTATTAAAGTCTTGGCCCTGGAAATGTCTTCAAGGACTGCCTGAAGTTCATCCATTGTAGGACAAATTGTCATTTCCTCCAAACTTTCCCCACTGCCAGTTCCATAAATATAATCTGCCATCCAATCGATTGAAAATGACATTGACAGTTTAATTGGAGAATTATCAACCATCTCCTCATCTTCTTCGACATCTTCTTGTTCTTTGTCAGCTTCTTTTTCTTCCTGAGTCATTGTAGCATCAAAGACAACTCTACCTGTGTCATCAATACTTAAAGAATTCAAAAGCAAAGACTTGGCCCCACCTTCATCAAATTCAGCCAATGCTTTCTTAAACAAGGGGTCAATTGCAAGTTCTTGTTCAAATTTCTTTAATCGTATACTTTCGAAATCCACAACTGTAGATTCCACAACTTTATTGATTTTTCGTCTTTTGCGTCCCTCCTCCCCAGCAATATCACCATCAGCCTGGTCTCCAGACACATTTTCGTCGCCATCTTCGTCATCATCATTATCCTCAATTTCTAACTGAGCATTCGCCACGTTCTTCTGAGATAACCCACTAAGCAATTTACCCGTTTCGCTCACAGCTGAGTCCACTCTACTCTGATACACCTTGACACACCCGTCCAACGTTGCAGAAGCCACCTGGAAATTGATCCCATCTTGACTCTTCATCACGTTCATATCGTAAAAATAGTCAATCAAAGAAACGTTCCACGAGTTCTTGCTGTTGATCTTGTTACTGTTTGAAAGCTTAAGCCATTCTTCAAAATTACTGAGAATCTGTCGCTTATTCTGATGGAACCCAATATTGACAACACTGTCATCGTGATCATCGTCTCTATTCTCATCCTCGCCTGCCGATAGTTCATCTTCTGATTCGTCCTCTACCGTTGGTCTTCCTGTATTCGCCAATCTTACTCCACGTCCACTGACAACTCTTTGACCGGAAACAACACGATTAAAGTGGACCCCTGTACCAACCCCACCTCCCAGAATTATGCGCTTATGTCTGGGGGTCTTTCTACCACCGTTTGTACTTGAATCTTCCGCTCTTGGCCCATCGTTGCCATTACCACCACCAACTCCAAAACGACCCCTAGCGCCACTCACTTGCCGTATTCGCATAGAATGACCGTCCATATTTCTGTACGTCCCCTTGTATCCAATGTAAGAAGATGACTTATCAATAAGCTTATAATTGCCTTATGAAATCACGCCAATAGATGAAGAGAACTGTGTTTTGTTGATCCACAAATTTCATATTTTGATTTGTATAGTAAATAAAATAAATCACGTGCATTGCCCATCTTGGGAGAAGAGTTTACGAAAGGGCTCTTTCATACTTAAAGGTGAAAAGGTGAAAATAGTGATACTTATGATCTTTACTGAGAGGATTGGTAGTGATTTTCAGTTGTATAGGTGAGTTTCTAAGTTTCCTCTTCTTTTAGGTGCTCTGCTCAATTAGAACAAGATCATGCACTTATTTTAAGAGTAGGCATTGAAATGCGTTTAAAATTGTATCTTTTTGGTATATCTGAAAAACTATATAATACGATATAATACGAACTAAATATTAGTAAACACTGATATTTTTAAGTAGTTATGCTAATGGAAGAATAACTTATGCCATTTGCATAGGGTTCCTGTCATTAAAGACACCATTTAGTCTATATTTCTTTTTGTGAAATGTTACACAATGTCGTTCATGTTCAAAAGTGTATAAACCTTGACAGGGAAATACGAGTTTCTAATATCCTATGTGTTATGTGTAATTGCAAAATATAATTGGCTAATTCACAGTTTAATTAAACAAAAATTCGGTATTCTATCAAAGTATATCCTGTTTTGACTACTTATCACTACAATTAGTGTTTTCTACATCTATTTAATATATCTTTTACTCTTCTTCATGGTCAAATCTAAGTATAAATTAGGTAAGAAGTATATCTATATACATAACACTCCAATCCTTCAACTTTTATCTTCTTCCCTTTTTCCCCCGCTTCTGCGATTGCCCCTGGTTATTAATTCTGTCAATGTCCCTCTGAGAAATGACAAGTCCATTCCTTGTCAGTCTTCCGACAGAGTGGATCTTGAGACCCTTATCTCTAGAAGTCTTGGTAACCTTAATTCCAGTACCAAGTCTGTCAGAGACAAGGGTTGAACCCTTTCCGTGGTCTAAGACTCTCATCTGACCCTTCTTCTTTTTCGCTAGCACAATACCTGCATCCCTGGCTTCCTGCTCATACTTGGCAGCCCGATTATGATGTGAACGAATCATCCCCTTACGCATTCCCATGGGCATCTTTTCCAATTTAGTGGGCAAACCTTTAGTCTTTGAATTGGTAGCAGCTAAGGCCCTTATCCGCAGATCTAATGTTCTCTGTCTTGCATTACCAATGGGATCCTCGTAATCAAGGGTCTGAAGAGTCACATCAGCACCAGAATACTCCACTTTCTTGGCTAGAATATGCGATTCTTGTAAAAGTCTCTGTAACTTCAAATCGTTCTCTAAGTTCTCGGGATCATCATTTCCTTGCTTCCGTTGCTGTCGCTTCTGTTGTTGAATGATGCGTTCTTCTCTCTTGTCCATCTCCTCCAAAGTAGGAGCCCTTCCTCCTTTGAGGAGCAATTTGTCTTTTTTATTTATTGTTCTAGGCTGGCTGTATTTATCTTCGAACTTTATCACTTTGGGAGCTTCATCTTGCTCATCGCTATCATTAATATATTCATCTTCTTCACTGGAACTGTCGTCGGAATCGCTGCCATTGCTGTCTCCTTCACTACTCTCACTATTACTGAATCCAGCAAAGTCGTCTTCTTCATGATCATCTTGTTCTTCTCTTTGCTGTTTCAGTTCATCTTCTGTTTTATCGTAGCCGTAAGTTTCTAACGATCCAAACTGCGATTCAAAATGCCTTTCCAAAAGCTTCAAGTAGTCGTCCAGTTCGCTCATCTTGAAGTCGTAAGTGCTAGATAACTCTAAAATATGACAAACTAGAAAAGATGATATCATTGTACAACGTATGAATACCTCATCGCACTTAGAAAATAGTTTATCACGTGCTCTGTCACATGTATTTGGCGATATATTTCCCTCGTCCCCAAAAATGTCCATTTTTTCCAAATCTGATTAGTGGAGTCAAAATAATCAGGCACCATCTTTATTGTCTTTTTGCCGTATATACTTTGCATTATATTACTTCACAAATGACCAGGTTCAGAGGGTGCATAGATATCCACTCAGGTAAAGTCAAACAGATCGTGGGAGGCACTTTGACCGAAGATGATTCCAACACCAAGGAAAATTTCGTACTGCAATTACCTTCTGCCCACTATGCCAAGCTCTACAGAGACGGCAAAGTTACAGGTTGCCATGTCATCAAGTTGGGTGCTGGTGCTGCGAATGACACCGCGGCTCAGGAAGCATTGCAAGCTTGGCCATACCATTTACAGGTAGGTGGTGGAATCAACATCAACAACGCTTTAGAATGGTTGGACAATTACAAGGCCTCACATGTCATTTTGACTAGTTGGTTGTTTGTGCAAAACTCAACATCTGGTCAACAAGAATTCAGTTGGGAACGTTTACAACAGGTGGCAGATTTGGTAGGTAAGAAGAGACTAATTGTCGATTTAAGTTGTCGTACTGTTGTGGACGTAATCGACGGACAGACAAAGACTACATGGGTTGTTGCCATGAACAAATGGCAGACTTTGACGAATGCAGAATTGAGTGGGGAATTTTTAGCCAAGGTTTCCGAATACTGTGATGAGTTTCTCATTCATGCTGCTGATGTTGAGGGCCTCTGTAAGGGAATTGACGAAACTTTGGTGGAGAAATTGGGTCAATGGTGTCCTCAAGGATTCGAGGGGAAAATAGTGTATGCTGGAGGTGCCAGACTGGTGGAAGATTTAGATTTGGTCAATAAGTTGAGTGGTGGAAAGGTGGACTTGACCTACGGTAGTTCGTTAGATATATTTGGAGGAGAACTTGTCAAGTTTGAAGATGTGCTTGCATGGAATAATAACCACAATGGAAACTGAGCTTATAATAAATAATAGGTAATTTGAGATCATTATACGTAGAAAATATTTATCTGAGTGTAATCGTCGTAAATGTAATCGATCAAAGATTCAGAGATTATTCCTCTTCAAGTTTTGGATTGAATATATTATTTGTTATCATTAGTAAAATGTAAAATGGGTCTTAGTATAGTTACCAAAACGATATTTATATATAGTCAGTGATTAATACATGGATATATATCGGAACAGATCCTTTATCTTGCTAGTATACATAGAGATGAACTCTGTTGTCTGTCTTTTCGACTTTTCGTGGATGGTTCTAAGTAAGCTAACTCCAAGTAGAATTACCAAAACCATTTTCGTTGTAAGGAGTGCCATTCATTCCTGGCGAGTTGCCTCCGGTTCTACCGTAGGTTGTGAACCCACCAGACTGGGCGTTGCTGGCCTCAACGCTGTCTTTATTCAACTCCATTGAAATACCTGCCAATTTCAACTGTAACGTTTCGATGGCCTTCAAAATAACCTCATTAGGAGGCAAGTTTCCCACAGTCTCAACATCAATGTAATATGCAGCGGGCTTGGCCTTGTAATCAAAGGGTTCATCAGGATCAGGAGCCTCTTCCCACTCACAGTTTTCTGACTTAGGCCATTCTGCCTCGGCGTCATTCTCGTACCAATAGTCTGTGTGCTTCAACTTGTTCCAGGGATCGTATTCGAAGCCAATTGCCGCACAAGGTGACCACTTTGCGTGCTCCTTAGCTATTCCCTTCTTCGCAATGCATGATATTCTCAACTCTTGGTGCTTTCTCAACTTGCAGATCAAGGGTCCCTTACCATGGGGGTCTCTGATCACGGGATCACCCAAAACCGAACCATTGTGGTGCTTGGCCAAATCCGAGGCGTAAACGTTCATAGTAGACTCCGTATCACATTTGGCAGTTAATTCTAACTTGACAGAACAGTTGGCACAGTATTGGTCACACGTACAGTCTCGCGAATACGACAACCCATCAATACCCTCACTGTTCAAGGGGATCAACCCCAACCGGTGGGAGATAAACTCATCTGCCAAGACCGAAGTGTTGACCTCGATTTCTACGAGATCTATGGCTAAAGTAGGCACTTCTGCAAGCATAACCCTTCGAATCGAATTGGCCATCGCCAAATCCACATCTTTCAACATAAAATCTACCCGATCGCGCTCGGCGTTTCTGATGGTCACTTTTGGACCGTTGCTTCTGTCCACATCCATTGTGTAGCTGTACTTCCAGTAGCGGAGGAGCCTATACCGTTTGTTGATCAGTTAATGTAGCTCACTGATGGAAGTTAGTTTGCCTGTGTTTGGTATGTTAATGGAGACATTTTTCAGTGTTGGCGTTGGATTTGAAAATAGTACTGGTTAGAGTGAAAAAGTGTGCGAAGAGTACTGGTTGTTGTTGTCACGTGATTGACCTTTTTAATATGTCTCCACATAGATTTAATTATGGGTATATCACTTACTTTTAGTATTCTTCACCTTAATTTACCTGCTACACATTGGTGGCAAGCGATCTGGCATCGGGATATCGCTAATATGAGCAAACACAGAGATATTAAACTTCCAGACTTGCGGTTTGAGCAGTCATTTATGCGCTCCTTACAAGCTTACAGTGGAGTTCATCCTGAGCCACTGCCAGAAAGTGTAAATGGTCTTACGGATGCTGATTTAGAGCTTCTAGGCAAGAAGCTTGACAAGGAAGAGCAATATGAAGTCAATAACAGCTTGGGAATGGGTCCTATTGGGCAGATAACACCTGGAATCGTGATATATGCCATTATTAAGGACCAAATATTGATGCCTCTACTCCAAGGATTTGTATGGACTGGATTTCTTATAATGGCCCGTCCTTTTCTTAGGCAAGTTGTTCAATGGGGTCTTAACAGTGGAACTTATGTCGCTAATATGGTTGGATTAAACCGGTTACACCAGGGGAGATACAGGACAGTGTAATCAAGGATATTGATGATCCTTTTCTCAGATGCAGTAATTTCGAATTACTGAATTACTGCTATGATGTGATGAATGTTATACGACATATTTATATGACAATAGGGAGGAATACAAATATACAAGATGATATAAATGGACTCCAGTACATTGTAGATATAATGTACTACGTTCAATACTTTAAACTGATAGAAATCAGGATGAATGTTTGGTTCTAATACACCATTGTTATAATGTTAAGTATTATCGCTTTTTTGATTTGTTGATAAATTATTCTCTCCCTGGATCCTTATTGACTTGACAGACTGTGGAGCGATGTACGACTAGATGCAGCGATTTACAACAGATAAATCAGTATCGTATTTGGGTTGGGCTATCATATATCAGCAATTGATACAGCCAAGAGTAGAGGATAGTACAAATCAATGTGGTGTTTAATATCTATGGTTGTCGTTTCATAAAGAAAGCACCTTCACTAGTCTATCAATGTTACAGACTTATATGAGTGTACTAGTAGAAAATTGAGCAAACTTACAATAGTCATAAGTTATTCAATCAGTGTGGGGCACAACACTCAACAATTGAATATATCTGAAATGTAACTGAAACAGAAATGGAGCAAGAGAGTTCTCTCTTCCAGTAAGGCATTTGCAATTCCCATAGAGTAGGTTTTGAAAGCAATCCACTGAATGGATCCGTTGAATTCGTTAAGCCGTTCCTCAATGGATGCCGAACACTTGGAGATTACTTCAATAACTAACTATATCGCAAGTGTAACGACATAAGATAATGCATATATATTACAACATATACATACGTTATTGCTATACATATCATAGGAATTAATGTATGGTGGTTACCCGCAAATATCCGGGTAACACACTTGTGCAGAAATTCCAGCAGCAAAGAAACACAATTCCATATCACAACAACGAAGCCTCTCCATATTCAAACACTACGCTTTTGTCCACAGTGGTTTCAATTCGCCTCACACACGGACAGCAGCTGACGCAGGTGTGTTCAATTGCTGGCGACGACGAATCACTGGAAATAATACATTTTCCAACTCGCCCACGCACTGACTACAATACACTCTACTACTCCTAACCAAAAAAAGGTGCTAATTGTTAGTACTATAGTTTTACTATAGCTGTCACGTTAATTATTTCGCTTAATAAAGATGTTCAGAAGAAAAACCCGTACGACCCACCAGACCGCATACACCGGTGTTAATAACCCTCCTCCTCCTACCAATGCCCCCAATAACAACGCTAGAGCTGCGGCACTTGCCATTGGTCAAAACTCCAAGCAGGCTCCTCGCCAAACCAGCATCTCCAGAAGTCCTTCAATGCAGTATAACATCGTTACGAGGCCTCCGGCAACTTCTGCTACCAACATACAGCCGGTAAAGCGGAGTCAACTGCGGCAAGTGCATCTGGTTGCCCATGTGGGTAGCCGTACTGGCTCAGGATTGTCACCACCAAGTGGTGCGTACCAATCGTCTGGGTCTTTGCTTAAAAGAGGCTCAGTCCTTTCAGGAACTGGCGGAGGAACATCAGATGAGTTCCACAATTTTGCGGGTAACACTGGAGCCTCGGGTCCAACGCTGGTCCAAGCAGCAGACGACAGTTACACGGATTCATACTTTGAGGAAGTGAACGATGCTAACCGTAGAGAAATGCACGATTTGAGATTGCAACACCAGTCGCAGCATACACTGAAGAGATCTTCCTCGACAGTTGCAGCTGGTAGTTTTGCTACTAATGGAGGCAGTTCTATGGCTTCATCTTCACAAACAGTGAAAATGGTAAAGAAATATGTACCTACCCCTAATGGGATTAAAGTGATAGAGGTTCCAGAGGCTACCATCAGGCAGGAAATGGCCAGAAGCAACTCTATTAGGAGTGGCTTGAATGTGTCGAGGGCTGGATCTCTCACATTAAGAAAAAGTTCCCAGGGTTCGTTGAACAGAATTCCTAGGTCAGGCTCAATGGGATCAGTGGGATACACTCATTCTTCTCGTGTGTCAAGCTTGGTCAAACAAGCCCCCCCTCTGCTACCCGCAATGACCGAGCAAAGCGAACTTGAAGGTAGTACTGCTTTCCAGGACATGGAATTCCACGACTTGCAAGTACAGATTGAGCATGAAAAGCAATTGGCCCACGAATTAGCTAAGAAGAAGCAAGAATACGAACAATTAAAGGCCTTGCGTTTACAGAACCAAAGAGATCTTGAAGTATTGCGTGAAGAACTATCATCTCCATCGGTTGATTCAAACCTTGAGTTGCCTCCACCTGATTTGCAACTCAATACCAATGCCAACGAACCTGTTCTTGCTGATGAAGTTGCTACAATCGATTTGCAATCACAGCCCCATTGGGAAGATCTGTTTGATCATGCAAACAGGGCTGCGACCAGTACCTCCCTGGAATACACTCTCAATGGAACATTGGACCCCAAAACAATTCACAGTCAAGATGGAAATCCTGGCAGTACCGATGAGACATTACAGGCATCCGCTGAAGTCGCACACTTGTACATTGATGAGAGTCCTTTTGCCTCTCATGGCAATCTTGATGAAATAAGAGTAATTGAGCAATTTGATAATGTTGCCAAGGAAGAACACATACTTGAAGTTCCTGATATCACTTTTGATACCAGCAGTTATGAAGATGATGCTGAGGATGGTCATGCAGCAGATTTGAAGCCTTCGTTTCAGGAATCTCCAGAAGTCATTGAGGAGCCAAGTATCATTACCCATACTAGCCGTGAAGAAGCCCTCCCTGATGGTAACTTGGGTGCACCACCTCATGTTTTAGCTGAAAATGCATCTACTCGCTCCGTTGTAAGTGGAGAATCAAGTGAATCACCCCACAGAGCCAAGAAACCCATGAAGTCTGCAATGAAATCGTCGACGTCGTTGAATAAGGGAAGTAAAGAGTCGCAATTTGCTACGGCCAAGAAAACTGCTGCGCATGAAGCATATCTTTCATTGACTACTGCTGAGAACACGAGATTGAATTCTAAGCTTTCTGCTAATCAATTGTCTCCATCAAAAGGAGGTGCCGTTTCTCCATCGGCAACTCCCAAGAGAATGCCTCTGTCGTTGCGGAAGTCGCAAGTGATTTCTCAGCAGCAGCAGCAGCAGCAGCAAATGGTGAAGTCACTCAGACCACAACCTGCTGAAGCGGGCCGCTATCCTACCCCTAACAATGCTATGGGAAATAGGTCATTGAGAAAGAACAATCAACACACATACGTACAGCCTATGCCACCTCATCCTGCGCTGCTCCCCAATTATAAATCTCCATCTAAGATACGTGCAGCTGAATTATATGAGAAGGCTAATCTGAGACCACATAGCACCCATCAGCCATTGGAACGCAAGTCTTCATTCACCAAACTGCCAGATAAATCCGAGCGTCCGTTATCCGCTCAAGTTGCGCAGCCCGGGGTAAAGCCACATGATCTGACACAACAAGTACTGGGACCACTGTCTCGTGTTTCATCTTCGCAGTCAACGGTTCAGCACAATGCTAGTCTTAGACCAGTTTCGGCAGCCCCAACAACCGCAAGACAACCTCGGACCACACTTCGTAATACACGACCTACAATTCCGCAACAGAACAGCGATCAAACTGGAGGTCCACTCCCTGTGATGTATGGATCTCGATTTAACGATTCCGATGATGATGATATTCCCCCTAGAAAGGGGTTCAGTTCTCGTTTCCATGATTCAGACGACGACTTACCTGCAAAGTACTCACCCGTACAGAACATGCACGACGTTAGCTTTGAATCTAAAGCATCAACGAAGGCCTCGAGCGGCGGATCAGAGAAGAAAAAGTTTGGAAAGCTCAGAAAGCTTTTCGGTAGACACTGAGCCACGGGTATCGGGAACATAAAAGGATACGGCATTTAAGAGTACAGTAATAATGGACCTAGCGATTGTCACTCTATTAATATTAATATTAACCAATTTTAATTTGTTACATAGTGTTGTACTAAGCATGTTTAGTATAAAAATGAAATTATTTTAATGTTAATTACCATTAACGATAATATAAATCATAGATAGAGAACTGCTATTTGTGTGGTCACATTGTTTGTCACGAGATTAATCACATGCAGGTACCATTATCACATAAATGTAAGAACTATATGGAAGAAGAGTGAATAAGAATCGAGTTTTACGTAATACGGTGCTTAACAGGATTAAAGTAATCGAAGCTTCATTTAATGTGGAGAAGTTCGAGCATAAATAAATTCAGAGCCTTAGCACATGTGACTTCAGCATATCGCAGTTATAAGACAGAATCTATCTCAAAGAGTGGTTTATCTTAACTGTTAATATATTTATTTATATTTTGCCAGGTTGGGAATATCCTGACTGTGACTTTATGTTAAGCGGAATGCATTAGTAAGCTTAGATTGCAGATGTACCTTATAATCACTGAGGATAAAAGCATCCACCTACTATCAGAGGGCGTAAGTGGTCCCTTTTATACTCTGAGGACGAATATATAGACATTATAGAATAGAGAAGAGCGAGTCTGCATAATATGAGGCTAAAATGTAGCGGGTAGTTTACCTAATAGGTAATCTATTTAGTTCAGGCCTGTAGTAGACCAAGCAATATGTATAAGTATATATATGCAATATAAGGTAATATTTTCAAATCCATAGTATATGGTTGTTTCTCTACCTAACTATACTAATACGGATAAATTCAATATATTTAGTATTAATTATTCATATCTTAAATATTTTCCAACTAGGAAACACTATGCATTATTAATGAGTTTTAATATGCTGTTGGTAATAAGGTATACACTTTTTCACTAATTGAAAATTGATATAAATGTGTTCATTACTATCATACAAGAACACAATTACACTGCTTATGACTTTTCAGAATTAGCTATGCTTTTATTTATGAATTCTATGACACACTGTTGCGGTAGCAGTATTCTTATTTAATATTCTTATGTATTCTTATTTAATATTCTTATGTATTCTTATGTATTCTTTTGTATTCTTATGTAATATTCTTTGTACTATTCGTTGTAATATTCTTATTTAATATTTAATATTCTTATGAAATACTCTTATGTAAAACTCTTATGTAATACTCTTAAGTAATACTGTAAAACTAGTTTTCTTTTTTTTATATTATCACGTACCGTTGTTATGTTAGGAAGATTTATTCATCAGTGGACTAAATGATATGTTTATTATCAATTGCTAACTTTTTAGTCACCTTTATTACTCTTTTATTATTCTGCACTGTTAATGATATGATAATAAGGTTTAATGGAATATATTTTTGGTACGATTTTTGTATCTAATGAACACTTGTTACTGAGATGGGATTGAGTTTGACAAATGAATTAAGCCAAGTTGATACTGAACCATTTGACTCTTCTCCTTCGTCACATAATCATAAATGTAATTGTCCATTAGTGTTCGACAAATCCCTAAAGTTCAAAATCAATTAGGTTATGGTCATTCTTCGTGGCTATGAACAGCATACGCTTATTCTGAGCTTCAGTGGCATCAGTATCCGAAGTACCCACATGGACTTGGGCCTCGGCTCCCAAAAGAAGGGCTCTGTCTTTATCGTCAATGGCAATGACTCCAAAGTCATCATCTCGTTCCTCTTCTTCTTCGTCCTCGACCTTGGACTTGCTAGACCGCATAGACGAGTTATCGTATCCGTTGTTGATCTGCAGAATTGCATTGGAAGCTGCAGAATCCATCCGTCTTCTGACCTTGTTTGCAACTTCTCTACCATCCGCAATAAGTCCGTCAAACATGTCTCTTAAATTCCGGATAGGGTTGAATTTAGAATCCAATGGTTTACCTACTTGAACGGACTCTCTCAATGTCGTACTAAAGAATAACTCATATGTCTCGTCCGCCAAAATAACCATTCTGAAAGTGGGCAAGTTTACCGTAACTGGTGCATTTGGATTCAATGCTCTGTTGTGCGATACAGAGGAGTCAAGTGCAAGTTCTTCAATTAATAATTCCTCCTCAACAGGCTGAGCATACTCAAATGCTCTCTGGATAAAGTTACTGGCACCAGATAAATATCTCTCGATTTGCTCCTGCTCCAACTTTTGTCTGTCAATATTGAAAGTTTCAGGCAATTTTATTTCTTCGTCATCCGTGATCCCTGCTTCTGATTTATGTCTAATGATTTCATCTGCAATTGCGTTTTCTATAGCAACATCGGTGAGATGGTCCAACACGTAGCCATCTTTCCAAGGCGTAGTGAGATATAACAAGTCCTCTGATATTTCTAAAATGGCTTCCCGATCCAACTTCTCCCTTTTCTTGGTATCGTACAACTCAAAAAAGTTACTGATAGCTGTCATCAAGTCTGGTTCAACCAATTTATTCAATCCACGAACAAGATCCGATAACGCAAGCTCATTTCTTCCGTCAACATCCCAACTGATAAATAAACGTTTCAAAAATGCATCATTATTGTTGGTGGGATTATCGAATTGCGCCCACACGCATATTTCAGACATAAACTTCTTGAATGCATCAAAGTCCATAAGACTCCCGCCACCCGTGGTGAGACTCAAGGACTCCACAACAGAGTAGAATCTATCATAGACAATATCTAACGTTGCAGCGTTAATGTTTGGAGTTTTGGGGAGATTTCTAATTTCGGTTCTCTTAACGAAAGAAGAAATGTTCTGGAAAATGCTATCTCTATGCTTTGCTCTGTGCTTGTCAATCATCTCGTCTGTAATAATGGAAAACTCCTTAAAGGCTGTAACAAGTAATTCCTGGAAATTGGTAACTAGTCTAAATTTAGGATGAGGTGAATCTTCATGTGCTGCTTTGTGCAAAGTCTGGAAATAATTCTTGATGATCATAATGAAAGTGCCATCGTCTTCACACTGGAGCAACTTCTCTCCATTTAATTTCAAAATTGCTAGAGCAACCTGGAAAAGCGTCTTAGGGCCCTGTAAAAAGAACACGTCTAAAATTCTAAAAGCAAACACTAATGGCATTGAGCTAATGTACAACGAAAGGAACCAAGGAAGTGAAACCACAGATAGCTGAATATCGTGAGCCACGATATGTTCCCACAATAGTGGGATTGTCTGTTGTACCAACGACTCGAATACTTTTTGGTCCAATAATGTCCCATACATAGTTTTGGAATAGTAACCTGGTACAATTGTTTCACATAAGCTGTTCAATGTCCAGAAAGCCTGTTCCTCAGACATGTAGATGAGCAATGCAGCCACCACAATATTCATGGCCTGGCAATAGCCCAATTCAGGGTTTTTCCACGAATAGGCCGTAAGAACATTTCTCAACCGAGAGATTCCCTCAGTACTCTGGTAGGCAGCGTATTCCGGTAAAGACCGGTTCAAGTCCTTTTCAATCTCCTCAATTGCAAGCGAGCTCTTCCCCTTATTGTCATCTAATAACTTCTGGTATAATCCGTCATTGCTGTAGCGCAAATACATCGAACCACTACACACCTCCCATATTTCTCCTCGCAATCTGTTGGGCAAACCGACTCTGACCAACTTATAGAACATAGGGGTCTTGATGATGCTGAGATTTCTACCATCTGACTGGAAGTAGTCGAACCACAATTTCATTTTCGACTTATCCTTAAGTTCCCGAGCATCTCCGGGGAACTTGAATATTAATCCTAATCCTCCAGGAGGAACACACTCAAACTTCTCCTTGATGACCTTATTTTTCGCCAAAAGATACTCTGAGTAACACGTCTGGACGAACGGAGCGAGCTTCCTAACATCTCCAAGGTTTTTCTTCAATTTGAGCCGTAGCTCAAGGGCAAACCGCTCGCATTCAGATCGCATCCCAAGTAGGAATACCGTCACCACCGTTGAGCTGAACGTGGTGATTTCCAACGCCAACCCGTAAATGTCTGAGTTGGACCGCTCCACCTTCCGGATCGTGGAAAGGTGGATGTTGAAGGAACAGTTTCGTCTGTCAAAAGCATCACTGAACACCAAAAAATGTTGTGTTATATAGAGCCTTCCTTGAGGAATTGCCAGTGGTCTGTGGACACTCTTGGCAAGGTTCGAGTTGATGTCTATTTCAGCAGCTATTTCCTTGACAATAGTCTCGCCTTCAGGCAACCGGTACGAGAGACAGAACCGTTGGTCCTTACTGAGTTTGGCTGAGGGACCCTTGTCTACCACCAGATTCCATGTAGTGACTGCCCTGTCACGGATGGCCTCGAAGAACAGCATTTACACGGTCAATTGCAGCCAATTGCGACCAGAAGCCTTTTGGGTCTTAGGTGGTGTGAGATATAGAGTGATAAGATGTCTTGCCGAGACAGATGGTTTACCTGATTTTGACTTGAACAAGAATGCAAAAGATTAGAAATAGCGTGGAAGTAGACTTAAACCCTTTAAGTTTGTTAGTGTATTATTACCCATTAGTATTTTGGTTTTTCTGGGAGTGTGTACTGCATGTAATTGAATTTTTCGCTCCTGCAGATGTTCGCGAGAATTGAAGTGTTCCTGCAGATGGGTCTGACCCTTCTAAGGTGCATATTTTGACAAATAGTATAGATATACAATTCACAATTTACAGTGTACAATATTCATTGTGCAACCAATACATAATATACTATTGACGTATTTAAGTATATCGAAAAGTATGAGATAATAAGCTTTTCCATGTTCTGTCTGGTTCAAATATATATATATCGAATTTACATCTCTTATAGCCCTCTTATAGTCACTCTCGTGTCCCTATTGTTCATCTGATGCAGTGGATGTACTGTCAGATATAGAATCCATATAAGCTTCTACCATCTTCAGCCGAGGTACGGCTGGGTAGTGTGGTTTCGGTTTCTGGAGCTTCAACGACAACCGGTGGTCATCGGTAGCAAAGTCATCGGTCTTAGAAGCGTCTCGGGACCGTCCGTCCTTCTGAAGATCATCAACTGTCATGAAAGAGTTATAGTTCTTAATCTGGTTAAGGGGAGAGGCTCCAAGAGTTCTCTTCTTCTTCTTCTTTTTAAACTTATTACCAAGAATACGCCCAGTATGGGAAAGCAAGATCTTGATGATATCCTTGCGTACCTGAACCACAAAGTCTTCTCCAGCCCAGAGCTTGTTCTTGTAACTTAACTCGGGAATTCTGAGACTGAGCGACAGAACATCCAACACCGAAAGCTTCTTAGGAGCATGGAAACTCATTTCAAGTACTGTACTCGAAAGAACCAACTCGTGAATGGAGGTAAACCGTGCGGACCGAGCAAGTATCGTGCCGACATCATCGTCCATGTCAATTGTCTTTTTCTTACTGGCCTTGCGCTTTCCCTTTTCGTTGTCACTAGCAGTTGTTGGACGCCTGCTCGTCTCATTTATCATGGTTAGTGAGTCTGACAGACCGCTGCGGGAAATCGATGGAGGCACTAGCGTTGTCAGCCCGGATCGGGATGAGTTGGATATCCGCTTATTGATGAAATTCCGGAGTGGATTTTTGCTCTTCCTCGATGAAGCCCCGGTACTAGAACTGTCGAAGCTCAGGGCTTCTGTACTGCCAGAATCATGTTCGAATAAATCGGAAAGAGCATCAGAAGTGTTATCATCATTGTCGTTCTCGCTATCGTCATCATCAGAATCGCTATGAGGGAACAAATATTCAAAGATCTTCTTTGCTGTATCATAGTCAATTTGAATTCTAAGTGGTTGAATTTCCATCTTACAACTTGCAATAATGGGTATCCCACCAATAGCTTCCAACTCCCTCCATTTCACATGAACCACTGGTTTCTCCTTGTTGAGAGCATCACAATGGAAAGGACTCAACATTTCGGGAAAAAGTGCACGTTTCTCAAGATTGAATCCTTGAACCATTTCAATATATACTTCACTGGATTTGGAACCATCTGTATTCTCAAGCATACCATATCGAGAATTGGCCAAAGCAAAATCGATCAGTGGTTCACGATTATCATCCAAAAGATGCCAAATTACTTGCTCAGCAAAAACGTTAATTAATTGCTGACGCTTGTACCGTGAAGTGAACCTAGTTCTAAGGCCACGCAAAATAAGCGAAAGCTCTAAAGTCCGACGTTCAATCTCCATTTCCAATCGTTGAAATGCAAATGATTCCTGAGTTGTAGGCTTGGGGATTCTCTGTGTAAGCTTTAAAAGAAGAGACTTGTATTCACGGATGCTAGTTTGTAAGTCATGAACTCTCGAATCCAAACCTTCAAAATCGCTCACATCCGACATTGAAACTAATTTCTCTAATTTCTTTTCCATTTTATCCTTATTCTCGTCACCTGATAGTAATAAATCCAATACAATATAGTAAACCGCAGAGTACTGCTCTGTAGTAGCATTGAATACAATCTTGGATAAATCGACTAAGATTTGATTCTGCAGAGTACTTATGTCGGTCGAAAAATCGTTAGGGTTCTTCATCAAAACAACCATGGTATTTCTTTCAGCCACAAGCTCGTTCTTTTGCCACGAACTATCATAGCAAATCTCTGCGTCAAGCCATGGTGGCCAAGTTTTTGTTTCATTAAATGGGTCCTCAGCAGCCAACTGTTCGGATTTCCGTGTAAAGCCAAAGAAATGTGAATTGCTGAAGGTGATAAGCTTACGGTCTTCAATAAGACCTGAGAAGTCGCTACTAATAATTGTGCTCGTGCCCTTAACATTAACCCCGACTCCGTTGTATTCTAAATCAGTGCAAGTTACCAACACACAACTGTTGGGAGCTTTTTCTGAAACCAATTGAAATTGTGGATGGACTAGTTTCACCAAGTATTTCTTCTCTATTTCTTGTTTGTCTCCCTCATGCATATACACCTGTTCTTGGAAATCTGTAGCTGAATTATGGAAGAGAACTCCTGTATCGGATTTATTATATTCATTCATAAAGCCAAGTCTCTCGTCCAGTTCTGAAAGCACCTTACTAACCAATTCAGCTGCTTTCCACGTTAGGATACATGTTCTTGATTTCTTCTCTTTTTGCAATTTCAAATATGACAAAAATAGATCTCTCACTTTGTTATTCCACTTCATTTTAAGATTGTGAATAATGAATCGATTGTGGAAATCATTTCCTTTTTTGTTCAAGCTGGCCACATCTTTCAAGTGCACTGTGGATTTTTTGCTTGATCCAACAGATTCAACACGAGACAATTGACCTCCATCGGAATCATTTTCCTTTTCAAAGTACTCCATCACATAGTTGGCTACATCGTATTTTTCCTTCTCAATATTTAGCTCGACTGTGAGACTCGCAACGTTTTTATTATGCAAGTCAATATTGTCAATATTTTCCCTGTTCTCAACTGCTGTCATTCTTGCTAACAGAGTTTCTATTCTGTTCACATTGGCACCTATTTGATTGAGCCGCTTTCTCCAAATTTCATGCTGTATTGCCTCTGGGTCATCAACCCCCATGGCACATTGGTGGGAAGCTTCTTTTCCAAACGGATAAAGACCATCTTCTTGAAGGCTGAAATCTCTGAAATAACTAAACCTGGGAATATTGATAAATGGTAGTACCCGAACACGAGGATAAGGAGAAAGAATTTCGTTCATTTCAAGTTCAATGAAGTCGTCCGGATCTATCCATGAAAACTCAGATGTGGTATAGTTATTCAACCAATCATGACTGTTTGTGAAAACAGCTTTAGAAGACTCTTCAGATACTGTATGAGACAGTGGTGTATCAGATTCATTCATAAAATAGGATACCATTTTACTTTCCAAAGATTTATCTGAGAAAGTAGCTCTCACTATGCGGATGTCTGCATTATCAATTTCAGCTTCACCTTGGTTCATCTTAAGGTGCATTGATTTCGTATGAATATTAAGCTTTTCGTTTACATATGTGAGAAGCTCTTTTCGTTGATGCAAGTCAATCACACATCTTGAGCTTTTACCCTTCAACCCGGTGAAGGCTATGGTATAATTCTTAGAATCGGAATGCATGTACATATGTGCAACTGTTAATGGTTCAAAAATAAGTTGATACTTAACGGTGAACAAATGTGTTCCTAGTTTCACGTGCTTCATAGTAGGAACATCGCCAAATAACTTACCAGTCTTGATTGGTAATGAGGTCCACTTAGTCATAATATCCCACCAATTAAAGAAATATTCGAACACAAGAGGGGAAAAATAAACGGAGTTGTGACTATTTCCGTCTTGCGACTTGGATATAACTGTGAAAGCAAGATGCAAGTAGTCTGACCTATAACCTTCATAAGAATCAGGGTGGTACTCAAACATTGGGTTTGTCACCGTCACATCATAATGAGGTTTAAATTTTGAGGATCTCTCTTTATTATCACAAAGCATCTCAGAGTTATCTTTGTTTCTCTCAAATGTAAATCCAAGCTTCCAAAGTACTTTTTCTGCAGAAGTAAGGGTAATGACACGTTTGGCATACTTCCTTGCTTCTGCTTCGATATCCATTGCTTGATCGTTACCCTCAAAAAAGAAGCTCCACATCTTCCGCTCATTCTTGGAATAATTTGGCACAGCAAGAAGGAAATCGTCACTTTCGAGAATGACAAGTTCTTCACTCTTACCGGTGCTATTAATGCTCAATTTAACATTATTCTTCCAGGAGAAGACAAAACCTGTCGCCTTCCCAACTAAATCATATGGATTGGTAGAGCTTTTTATGTGCAAACAAAGCTCATTTGCGACATCAAAAGTGCTCTTACCATGCATAATTAAGGGTAGTTTATCCCACCAACCAAGAGGACTGTCGTCAACAGGAGGCTTTGTAAAGTTATCCAAAGCTGTCATACTGGCCAGTAAAGCTGGCAGATAAGACTTATTCCAAGCAAATAGGCAGGATCTGTCAGTATCCAAATTCCATTTCAAATCGTAGGCCATCTTAACAGGCATTAACGTTCTGGGAATAAAGCAACTGTAAAAGTTATCATCAAAGACAGATTTGGGCTCTTTTGCAGCCGGTGAAAATGGTACAAAAATATATCTCATTTCTTCTTTCCGGCTAATTAATCTTTCATTCACAATAATTGTTCCTTCAACCTCCACAGCCTTTTTATTTTGGTCCAGATGGGCTGGGAATGCAACAACTGGTAAATGATAATCCTTTAAGAAGACATAAAAGTCTGAACTTCTCAACTTCACATACATAGGTACTAAAATGGAATAAACAAGTTTGGGCTGCTTTTGATAAGTCTCCAAGAAATCTTCCACGTCAACTTTAGCACTGTCTATAGTTAACTCCAAATTTCGCATACCAGCTCCAAATAATGGAGGACCTTCAGCATAGTCAAGAATATCAAATTTATTCATGATGATTGGGTTTATGGCATCGCTACCCCAATTTTCTTCGGCCCTGTTTCTCCACCTGTTAATAACTTCTTGACGGAATTTTTTGTATTTGAGAATCCATGAGGTGGAAATTTCTGAGTTGAGTTGTTCGGTGACTTTATCAATAAGCTCATCTGCTTCTACTTTCGTGAAATATTTCTCTTCTTCAGTTGGGGTTTCCACTTCAATAGGATTAGTCTTTGTAGAATTTGTCTTCGTTGTTTTCTTTCGGCTAGAAGATGCATGACTTACGAAAAGCCTCTTAATTTGACATGTTTCTGATTCTGTTGGCTTAGGCGATGCAAGTCGCCCAAATATGTTGGCTTGGTTAGCGGCGTCGTCATCTTCATTGTACGTTAATTCTGCTTGTTCATCAATAGTAGGCATAGTCCGAGACTTTATGTCATTGATCCGTTCTTCCAAGCATTTAAATTTCTGAATTCTTTCACGTTGCTCGACCTTACCAAGTTCATAAATGTATGACAACTCGTTTTCAAAAGGATCATTATCAAGTTTCAAACCTAGTAACTTTGATCTTATGTTGACTTGTGGTAAGCCTACCGGTGGTTTTTCTGTCGGAAGAAGCTTCGAAAATTGGTCACCTCCAATTTTCAACTCCTGAAAGTTATGATGAATCTGTTTTTGAGCTTTGAAGAATGTGATGAAGTTATCGATAACAGTGTAGCAAGCAAATTGATATGGAACAGTAATCTTTATGTATTTCGCACTAATGTCGAATCTAGTGCTGGCATTATCTTCAACCTTTCCCAAGCGCACATTTGGTTCAGATATCACCAAAAGTCTTGTCCATAGTTTGGTTGCTGGGTGAATGACATACATTCGACAAAATTTGAGGTTTGCTGTAGATGAGAAAAAAACATCATCCATACGTAATTCATCAAGCTCAATTAGGACATCCACATTATGTGGTAACCTGACCACAACAGCAGTTGAGCCAATTGAAAGTGAAAGGTCTAATTTTTTGGATACCTTCCCACTCAATTTATCCAATTTTTCTTTCGTGCAAACTCTCTTCTCTGTAGGAGCAAAGTATTCGACCATCGTTTTAGCATAATAGACACACCAACACAAGAACATATCAACTCTGCCATCAATCTCAGGAATATGGCCAACAAGTTTATTTGGATTTTCATGTGAATTTCGAAGCGAAATATCCCGAATAACTAATACTCGTTTTATCTTATTGGATGTTGCAGATCCCCCGTTTTCTTCTTCCCCATCATAATCAGAAGAGAAAGCCGAATCCAAAGTTGAAACATCACTGTAATCACGTTCTTCATTTCGTTTTTCAATTTGATCAAAATCAGCAACGTACTCAGAGGAGTAATCACTGACTGTGTAATTATTAACTGAGCCAATTGAAAAATCGAAAACATTTCTCTTCTTATTGTAAGTCAATGAAAGGTCATTCAACTTGTAAGAACTTCCTCTTCTAAAATCCCCCATATCAACATCAATGCCTAGAAGATTATCATGCACAACATGAGTGGGTAAATTATCTTTGAAGGATATATCAATGCTGATATTAGATACTTGAACGCCAATTCTTGAAACATACGGGGGTAAGATTTCAAATAATTTTAAGTACTCAAATTTGTCTTTTGAATCTACTTCTTCGGCAAAATTTGGTTTATTTGTCTCACTCAGACCGCAAACTCCTAGTTTCTTTAAGTATTCATACTTGCCATTTTGTATTCTGACCCTTCTATTTCTCGTTTCATGTATAAGATAGAAGATAAGATTGTCTATCGAGTTAATGGCCATTGATTTTGCATAAATCTTGAGATAGAGTGAACTCTTAAAAACATCAAAGTGCACTATAAGATTCAATTTCGACAATGAAATAGCATTGCCTCCAATATCAGTTCTCCAGTGTTTAGCCCTGAATAAGTAGTTCATTGTCAGTTTCTCAGTCAAGGATTTCTTCAAATCACGGGCTAAGTTCGAGCTGGAAAATTTGTGGTAAATCGTCAGGGCTTTATGCTTTACCACAAGATTGCGTGAATTTGTTCGATTGAAATGCTCCTTCTCATGAGGCAAGTGAACAAATACTTCAAACTCTAAGACGTTGAGTTTGAACGTGACTTTTTCGAACATATGGAGCAAATCCAAAGCTTTTGACATGGATTTGGAAGGCTTTGTAGAAACAGGTTTGGAACGAAAATAAGATATTCTTTTGTTCACAAACCACTCGATCTGATCATAGTAAATATGCATTTGGGGATTTGTCAAACTAAGTCGAGAATTAACGCCTAAATTCTTGCATGTCTTTGGCGTGAGGGCAATGTCAATAATGTCTGAGAACGGAGAGTCGACCTGGAACGTAACAGATGGTAGTTCAGCGCAGGTGTATTGTTGTTCTCTCAATTTGAAAGCAGTACCAAAAAAAGTTACTTTTGTTCTGTCGATTATGTTTCCAAAATCATTGCCCTCGACTACCACCTGAAGATTCCCAAACTGGGATACTAGGGAAGAATATTTCAATTGGAAATCTTCTAATCTGAAGTCAAGAGACTTCACCTTAGCCGAAAGGTTACTTATAAGTGACTTGAGATGCAGAAAGTCAGGCTTAGGTAAATCATCGTCAGAGAGATCTGCTGATGTACCTTCATCTGGTTTCGAAGCTTTCGGCTTCGAAGCTTTCAAACGAGGTATTATCTCGTCTAGCGGGATCAGTGCTCCTATGACAGAAGTTTTTACTTCGATCTGGTCGATAGTCAAATCTATGACTTTCGGGTTTTTCAACTGGCAGGAATGAATCAAGTGGAAGCGGATCAACAACGAGCCGTGTAAAACGCGTGGGGCATCCTTCAAGCTCGTTCCCAAGTGTTTTAGGGCTGCACCATGGAACGCTAACAGAATGGCGCCATCTGAATACGAAGCCAAGTTGAAGGAAGCGTGGGCTTTCTCAAGATAAGTGTTAGCGAGATATACCTGCTTGTCGTTTTTTCTGATAAACGATAAGCTAGATATCTCCAACTGGATGTAGCATGCGAGTCCCCGGAGAATCGAAGACTCGAAGACCCACTTTGGAAGCGAGAACGGCTGGTTGACATCGAACAGGTTGCGGTGCTTCGACTCGCTTTTGGAAACTGCAACCGAGTCCTTATTTTGGCTGCCTGTTTCAATTACAAGGTCCTCAACGATGATCTTCAACGACTTCAGGTCATTTAGCCTACCAAAAAACGTGGAGAGCCGTAGCTTAAGTTTTCCCACCCGAATCTTCCTGTTGCCTCTGTTGATCTCCACACTGCGAACAGAGAACCATCCTATCGATCCGACCGACACACCAGGGGTCAAGTTGGCGGCTATCAATATTATGGAGTAGGGGATCGCCACCGTCAACACTAACCAATATAACAATGATTTGGTGTCCCACATGGCGCTATTTTAACTATATACGTGGAAGCTTAACCAAGCTTAAAGTAAGGTATCCAACAGTGACACTGCGTCCTTGCAACGATAAACCACTTCAATTGACTTGTCTGACTGCAATTGGTACCACGAACTTCATACACTGTTGTCTCAAACTCTCTGTAACTGCTTAACCCAATAATTGTAAAGAAGGTTGAAGGTTCGATTATCCTGTTCGAAGTAGCAACTCCACAGTCTTTTTGGCTTTGGGGAATGGAATTTTTCCTACTCCAGATCCGGCCGGAAGTTCCGCAGAAAAAGCACTGGAAGAGTAAGGGGTACCCAGCACTGGAAGAGTAAGGGGTACCCAGCTACAGAGGTGTAGAGATAGGATTTCTTTGGCGAGAGATGGTAGTAACAGCAGTGGGTATAGACTACGGTACCAGAAAGAGTAATTGTTTAATGAATACAGCGCATTACTCGTGAGAGGATGTAGCAGTAATTGTAAAAGGTAATATAAAGTTTTTGGTTGTTATAGCAGAATAGTCTTTTGCTCTGTATTTTCAGATACAGGACACAAGGGCTAACTGCACACACACACTTAATGAAAAGATATTGATAAACACAGGCACATCAACACACATTTGTACATCTACAATATTAGTTTGCAAATATTAGAGCACATACATATATATTCATAATTATAACAATGTACATATTCATAATAATATTTAGTCATAATCATAATGATATTGATATTCATAATCATACTATTGTACATATTCATCAACACATATATACATATTCATCAACACATATATACATATTCATCAACACATTTAAACATGTACACGTATTACAAATATGCAATAGCTTACATTTATGTATCCATATCTTGTGTTTTATTATCCATATATGCCTACGTACTTCTGTTTAAAATATTCAGTATGGTTTAAGGGGTGGGCCGTTCGCTAGAACGGTCAAGATCGCACTGCGTAACGTGCCTGGTACGGCAACTTGCTCTCGCCTAGACTTAATAGCTGCCAACCTTTATTCAAGTAGCAGATATTTCAAGTAGCGGATAGGTTCATGGTCTTGAGTCTGTTCCATTTTTCCAGGAGAAGCGCTGCATTCTTCCAAAAATACAAAAACCTCTTCTTATCTTTCCTGGTGCCAATCCTATTCTCCTTTATTTGGGGGGCTACCATTGTTTCCAATTTTAATTATAATTGAGTTACTCTACTTGTGTGCTTTCTCTATCATCTTGAAGACAGTGGGACTCCGTGTGTTTTCTTGCACTTCATCTTCTTCCATGCACCAGAATACACCCTAGTACTAATCTTAGACGATTGCATACTGCTTGTATACATCTGAGGGAAGGTATTTCTCTGATAAGTTCTAACCCTTTTGGGGAGCAAAGATTTGGTGTCGTAAATAATTCTCCATTCTTAGTAACAATCGGCACCCTTTGTCAGTACTCTGGCATCATTTCCTCCGCTCCTGACTAGGAAGTACACTGTGATATTTAACCGTTTTACTTAGTTATCCATAGGCTGTGCAGACCTACGTTGCAGTCGGTAAGGGTCTTGAATACGCTAACTAATAATTTCCTAATTGAGAAACTATCTAAAGCGATACTTATATGTAGGATCTCATTTGGTGGTACATTTTGACTATCTTTGGTAATTTAATTGATGGACCTTACTACGTCCAGTGGTATATAAAGTGGGTGGGCTAGTTCAGGATATTGGACGTTTCCAAAATGTTGATTAAGAACAATTCGAATTGTCTCTTTTAGTTAATTGGCTAGTCTGCACTGGTGCAGATAAAACTTATCGGAATTTCGCAGCCATTCACAATTGCATTAAATCCAATCGCTAACTACGAACTTGCCACAGTTTTATAAAAAAAATGAAGGCATTCAGGACCATCTTTGTTGCATTTTTGGCGTTTTTCACTTCGTCAGTGTTCGCTTTCCCAGCTCAGACGCACGAGACTGCTTTGCTAGCGAAAAGGCACTCGGAAATTAATGATATGATTGCTGACTTGGACTATTTTGTGGCCAAGAGAGATGAATACTCCGAGGATTTGCTTGTCGAGAGAGAATACGAAATTGTTACGCAAGTCTTGACTTTGATCAACCAAACTGAAATTGCACCCGCTGTCTTAAAGTACATCTTAGACGACCCTACATTATCTAAAATTGCCCACGACGTTATATTGAATGTGATTGAAAACACCAAGATTGACTTCACTTTGTTATTGACTTCTTTGAACGATTCCGGTTTGGCTGTTGACGTTATCAAAGCTGTTATCTCAAACTGTCAATTCTACCAGGCTGTTTATAATTTGGTGTTGAGTGAAATTGGTAACTTGGGCTCTTTGATCCTCAAGGTTCTCCGCGGTGGCACCATTTCAACTTCGGATGTCAGCAAGAGAAGTGCTTCAACCAACGACTTGGCTAAATTCGAACCATACCTAGAAGTTTACTCCAGAGACACTCAAGAAATTGTTACCAACCTTATGGAATCGTTAAAGAACTCTGGTTTGGCCAATCAGGTTGTCTTGACCCTTGTCACCAACCCAGCATATTTGAAGTTTGGTATCAATTTGGTCACTGATATCATTAAATCTGGCGCTATTGACTTCGGAGACTTGATCCAAGCTATCATCAAGTCTGGTTTGGTTCCTTCTCTTATCAAGGCCTTCCTTAATATTGAAACCTTCAAGACTGTTATTGTTAATGCCTTGGCTGCTGCTTTCGGTAAATGTGGTGGAAAGACTTCCGCATTGGGTTCTTCAGCTACCACACCAAACACTTCTGCCCCCACTGCAAGTGCTACTGCCACAGGTTCTGGTACTTCCACCATCCCAACCTCAGGTTCTGGAATCTCCGGAAACTGTGTTGTCATAAAAAGAAGAAAGAGATCTATCTAATGCTCTGTCAAACCTACCTACTTTTACTGTTTCTTTGACGAAAACCGGCAACAGTCTCAGGCGCAATTTAGTGCTCACAGAAACTTAATTCCCAACACGCAAACCACCCCGTTCTTTTTATGTTAGTTTTTTTTGTTATTATAACGTTCAGTTCTACCACCAAAGGACAAAAGCAAAAATTAAGGGATCTCTGTTTTTAAATTTGGTCTTAGTTTATTGTGTGTAATAGCTGAACAGCAGCTTCATTAAACGTACATTATTTGAACGTGGTCCATTGTACAAAAACTCTACTTATCTAAGAATGTAGCTTTGAAATCTTATTAGAAGCTTGGAATAGGTCTCTACGGATTAGAGTTGGCCGTCAGTTTCGAATAAACCTCGTAATATTTTCAAACGATGTTGTCATATTTAAGCTAAAAGATCAAATTGTAGAGGAATTAACCAAGGATAAAATAACTCAGGGAAAACTAACTAGATGAATTCGGCCCTAGCGGAATCATGCAATAATCCTCAAAGTGCTTGTAATAGGTTTTTGACAAATTAATGTAGGCTATTCAGTGTTACTTTTTATTTGCAGAAGGGACTTATATATGTGCGAACGAAGTTCAAATCCAAAAATAAGGTAGTACAGCGAAAATCGCATTCAAAAGTTAATGCTGAGGCTATACAGCAAGTCTCGAATCGTTAACTCTATTAAATATTTCAAAACGGAAGAGATTTGGAGTTTATCATTTTAAAATTTTCTATTCTTTTATCGTAGTTTCGACATGTATTAGTTTCTACATATATTTTTTTTTTGAAAGAATCATCATTCATTGGGAAACTATATATGTGCTATACACAGTATACATAAA